>JAVFBY010226654.1:0-17616 GCA_034781015.1 Tonicella lineata | reverse complement strand
AACTCCCCGACAACTCACCACAGTCGCACGACTGACTTGCGAAGCATCCGCGACATCACCATGACATATTTTTTTTGCCTGTCGAGTCTCTATCGCCAAACCATCTTTTATGTGTCGTAGACCTTGTGACCACTCGAATTAGATTTTGGACGATCTGGCCACGACACAAATTTTCTTTTTACTACCACGACAAAATTTCGTACGATCATTGTTACTGTAGCTTAACATAACAAGCAATTCATCAATGTAAATCTTCTCCACTCAATATTGGAACACACATATCATTACGATACTCACAATACGAACGTCGCTTAAAAGGGAACCCATTTGCAACAGAAACATATATTCTGTTGGTACCAAATCAATTAAGTTAACGATAATATTAAGCTAAAGTAATGCCATATTTTTTCATATCAAAGCAATGTGGTTTTTGCAATGATTTTCAACATTGCAATTTGTAAACGTCAAATGTGTTACATACGGTATTGTTTTTTGTGTTTGTATTTTATATCCTTTAAATTTGGCATAAAAAAAGAGTGTCGAAGCAATGACAGCATAATGTCATTTTCTAAAAATAGCATTATCGTGGTCGCTAACAAGCACAATTTACTTCATTAATCTAGGCCTGCCTGTCCAAGAACAGTACCTAGAAATATCAATATTATCATAAGATATTTGCCCCATGCAGACACCCCCGCATTGACTTTTCCAGGTAAGTAGTTCACGTTGTTATATTCTATCTAAATAATGATGAGCCCTGCTCTAGGAACCTTTTCATCATCCTTCATTTATCACAACAACCTCTGATTCATTCGCGTGGAACCAGCAATGTGTATTTGGCGTATGATTGTTAAGGCAGATTTTTCTATCTCCGCAAACATATTGATATCAAGTCCATTATTCCATAAAGTTATATTAACGTAGTTGTCCATCTCTTGATAGAATATTATCATTGAGGCTAATCTGGTACATAGCATTGTGGCTGAAACTCAGAACAAACAAAGTTAAATGTATTGATTGATTAGTGTTTAACGCCGTGCTCAGTGGCATTTCACCTATACTGACGTCGTGTCAGTCAAATTGGTAGAGGAAACCACTCTTGACGTCCCCTGCAACAACATAACAGGGCATCACAACATCTCGGCTTCCGAATTACCCTTAGCCCTGAGAGCATAAGGAAGATTCCGCCAACCGACCGCTGTAAAGTTAAAAGGAGAGAAAAATGAACCTATCCGAGAAGTAAATTAAAAAGAGCACACACTGATACAATTTAAGTCAAACCTAGAATAGTTTCAAAGTGTCTACTAATTTTACAAATTTCCCCTCAAACTTTCTGCACATAGGGTAACACACGTTGTTCTCGCCAAGGGATTATATTATAACCCGTGTAAAACAATCTCAGCTTTCCAGAGATTCCTAACTTTGACGCAATACTCCCTGAAAGGTATGTTTAATTTGCAGAACTGGAAGATTTTTTTTTATTGAACTCTTCTCCACAGAAAGAGAATAAGCCTATTGTTGGAAAAGAAGTATAGTTTCTCGTAAGATTTCTACAATCTTAATAGAGTTTCTAAAATCTGAAGGGTAATTTTGGGGATAATGGAGAACAAAATGTTGCTTCTTCAGCCTGACTTACATGCCCATATGCTTACAATTAGATTTCACGGCAGAGGTTATAATGTTGGTCTAAGTTTGGCTATAAGTAATTACTAGCCGCCTTCATCGCCTTCTGTCTACAATTGAAATGTATTTACAATGGACATCCATTTATTTAACAAACGAAGTGGAATAATTATTTCCTCCACTTTACACCAATGATGTTCGCTCTTTGGTTTGCTTGTTGTTTTGAAAGCATTTATTCGACGATGCCACCATTAATTGTGGGAGCTTCGTCCATATATGGGTCTTTTCGAGCCTAGACAAAGACTCGGTGAATTACAGGTGGTACAGTTGTGAAACTAGGTTTGGAACAAAAGCAATACTCTTAACCGATTTCACCCAAAAGTCGATCGTTTTCCAGTATCTAGAATGTTTTTTTTATCGACTTTTTTATGATTATGATTTTCATAATTTATAACTTTGAACGATCATCCACCCACTCAGATATAGAGCTTATTAGACGAAATTCCACTTTCATTCTCGCAAATGGTCCGTATCTATTCTAACCTTATCCGTTAGCGATGTTCCTCGGTCACTATTAACTGTCGCTAAAGCGTAATTCAGCAGGAACGATAGCTAAGCGACTGACGAAAACTAGGGCCCTAATAATACCGATCTGCATGCTGTTTTACGACAGTTCGACCTGTACCATGATTTCTCTTGGCTCATACACGATAAGTACACATTCAATAATTTTAATTTCTGCGGTATTATTTTAATTTATGAACTAACTTTGATACCACTTAAAATCTTTGCGATCTGAATTTAGTGAAACAGCTAATTTTGAGGGCCTATGTACCTTTAAAGATACTCAGGTTTATTATTGGATAATTATTTAATATAAAGAAAATGTTTTTAGTCTGAAAAGAATAATTGTTACGAACACAAAACCAAAAGATCCTGCTACTTTGTCTCACCGCTTTTGTTTTTCTTGTAGGCAGAGGTGTTTTTACAACAAGAAAATTTTACAAAAAAGAATTCCTCCTGGAATATTCTGGTGATTTGTTGAAGCATAAAGAGGCATTAGTTAGAGAACAAAATTATACTGAAGAAGACGGAAACTTCCTTTTTTTTTTCAACCACAAGAATAAGACAATGTGGTACGTTTTACTTTGTTTAACTGGATACTATTTGTTTCCTACATCCTTGTTTTGTTGTTTGTAGCTGCGGTTTGCTTAGATTTCCTTTGTCATGGTGGTCTCTAAACTAAGAGGCATCAGAAAGCCAACATTTGTTTGGTGTAATAATTCTCTTTCATCTTAGTTTTTTGCCAGGGGTGGTTTCCTTTACCCATTGTGATTCGGTCATCATGAGTAAATAACCTCAAGACGTATTTAAGTATAGTGTAAAACACCAATTAAACAAATATAAGAAAATTGACTGAACTGAAAACAGGTTTTCAATATTTTTTATAGTACGGATAAAAGTATAGGCTTTCAGGAAGACTTAACCTCAAGAATGGGTGATATACCGTAGTAAAATAATAATAAAGATTTAAGTCTGTAAAACTATAATGAGACCTACAGTATAGCCTCTTTAAAGAGACATGTGCACCCAAAATAACTTTTTTGGTGCCCATGTCTCTTTAAGTAATTTCACAACAAATGAACCACTGTTCATTAAATGTCTATGTTAGGAAGTTGGTACATGGGAGTTTTAATGGTTTTTTCAGCTAAATGGCATCAGGAAACTGGTGCCATGTTTGAAGTCATCTGATTATCTTGTGTTGTCATCATTAGTGCCAGTTGTAAGCATCCTGGTACATGTAGTTTTGCTTTGATTTGATTGTCATTCCATCATATTATGAGTGAAGTAACCTTTAAGCAAAGAACTCCAATGACATGTTTACAAATAACAAATAATCTGTTGCAGAAAACATGCATTCTTCAGTACAGTATTTGTAGAATATCATGTGTTTTGTCTTTAATTTTTATCTTTACAGCCTAATTTTATATTGTTTTACAGTGTTGATGCTTCTCTGGATCCCTTTTATTTATGCACAGCCAGAATGGTAAATGATGGTGTGGGGGAGGAGGAAAATTGCAAAATGGTGGTGGTGGTGGTGGACAATATACCCCATTTGTGCCTCTTTGCATTAAGAAACCTTACAAAGGGAGAAGAACTGCGCTACAATTATGGAGTCCCAAATCTCCCCTGGAGAAATAAGGTACTGACAGGTGTTTGGACAAGAGTTTCCTGATGCCCTGTTGCTCGCTGAGCTAAAGTTCATCTGGAAATAGATTTTCTGTGTTTTTTTTTTTTACCTTGTCCTCTCTCATCTTTATGCTGCCAGTGGTGTTAAGGGTGGTTTTCTCCACTCATTGGTGGCTCCAGAATATTTCAGTTGGGTGGGCTTTGATTTGTTGCAGGGGCTTGACAAAAACTTTTTCACGTTCAGAAATTTGCATTTCATATTGTAGGAAACAAGCTTAGCTACTGGAAACAATTGATAGTGATATTTAATGCTTACGTGTAGTTAATCAGTTATTTAACATAGCCAACTTAGTTTAGAAAATCAATTTTGAATAGCATTCTGAATTTTAACAAAATGTCTAAAATATCCTATTCAAAATGCATCCAACTATTTCTCTTCCTTCTTTGACCAAGCAATCAAACAATCTTTATTTCATTTGCCTTCTTAAATAGATATAGTTGCCCAACATCAGCCTTTATTAACAAATTCAGATAGTTACCATTTTACATAGTGAAAACATTTGTCCATAAATTAAAACAATACTGCAAAATGAAAAATTGCGAGCCAGATGAAATCATGCTAAAATTTGATTCGAAGTAAAGAGTCTTTTCTTCTAAAATTTCAAAAGAGGGCGTGCCATCATAAGTATGTCCGGTATTAGTGCAATTTACCCATGAACAAACTAGCAAGCCTTCTTTATACTCAGGTTCAATCAAAGCCTTATTATACAGGGGTTGCCGCCCTTCATTATAATTTTCTGGAAGAATTTTTTTAATACAATACTTCTGCGGTGGAATTAACAAAGAGTCTCTAAATTTTGTTTGCTTCTTGAGAAAAAAAATATAACTCATGTTATCCTATAATTACCAAACAATGTATCATTTTGGGTGAACATGTCTCTTTAGGGTTACAAAAATGAACTGAATGCATTTGATCTACAGTACAGCCCTCATCAAAAAGCAAGCCCTAGTGCGCTTTAGTGCGCTACAGCCCACTAAAGCGCACTAGAGTGCACCACAACCCACAATTAACAGACAGTCTACCATTGGAGTGCGCATTAAAGCGCACTAAAGCGCACTAGAGCAACAGAATGACACACTACCTAGTGCGCTAATTTACTTTTTGATGTGGGCTGTACTGTATGTCGGTGAATACTAATTTCTTTTTTCATGTATGTTAAATCTACCGAGTATGCCATTAAAACCAGTCAATCAATCAATTAATCTATTTTGGGAAACCATTCGTTACAAGACCCGTTGTTCAGAGCGTGATTGGTCGCTCATACTACATGTAGCATTAAATGACTAATCTAAGATTATAGATAGGCCTCCAACATGACATGATGTCATCTCATCCACTATTAAATTAAATAGTGCTTTGAGCAACCAGTCAGCCCAAGTAGTATACGCTAGATGTGATACGAGAAGATTATTTATAACTTAGTTGTTAACATTAAATTCCAGGACAGCTTCACACAGGCTGAGTCTACTAAAGGTAGTACTTGTGTTCATCTTTTTACTTTTACAATTCATTTGTGTTTAATCAATTCATTGAATTCCTAATCAATTATAATAATCTTCTATTTTCTCATTGATATCCTTAATTTCAGTGCATGTCAGACAATTTGTTTTGTTTCTTGAAATAATATGTTTACTGTTCATTTAATTGCTGTTATGACTAAATAAATAAAGAAGCTTATTTACAGTAAGACACTCATAACTATGCAATCATTATGATTAATTCAATTTTTACGTTTCTAGGAGTATATTATTGGAGTAAGATTCGGTTCTCTCTATTAAAAGGCTTTCAGTGAATTTGAATGCAGAAATTGAGAAGGAACTGTGCTCATTTTTGATTGTATAAGCCCAATACAGTTCTTTATGACAGTTTTACTTTTAAAATTAAAATTCAGTTGTATTGGCCAGAAGTAGAAGTAATACAATGTAATAAGTCATGCTTCTTAAGAACAAAATATATGGGTTTTTTTTATTGGGCTCCCCGTTAGTGACATTATTATATCGTGGCGATGTAGATCTGAAGACAATCCCCCCGCCCACCCCCCACCCCAAATGATATTGATTTTTCGACCAATCAGAGGGCCACTTACCAATTCAAGGTTGGTTCGTTGGGGATTCCCCTGGGACTGCCTTAGTTACAAGCATATACATGTATGTTTACCACAGCTTCCTGCTATCTGTTTTTTCATTGGTCAATTTAAACAGTGACCTTTCTTGAACCCCCACTAGTTGACCTCATTGAACACTGTTTGCTATGGTATGTGCTCAGATCTACATTGCGACAATACAATAAGAAGAGCTAATATAGATGTGATTTTAATCAGATTGCATACTGATACACATTATTGCAATCATTATATTGCTCAGGATAGTAATGGTGTAATGTACATGTATACAGCTGTTGTTTTTTTTATTGCAATATCAATGCTAAACTCTAAGTTAACTCAATTAATATAGATCACATAAACATCTACATTATTCATTTTTTGTGTTTCATACCTACTGTTGGCCCACGCTGTAGCTCACTTGTTAGTTTTCTGACTTCTGATTCTCCTTCAATGTACCATAAGGGTTTGAGCCCTATCAGTCGACCACATATATATGAAGGAGTCATATGATGTGACTTTGACTAAAGCGGCTGGTGGTTTTTACAAGGTTTCCACTGTATTAAGTAAGGAAGAGTAAGAAGTGGATTTTCTGTCGCCATATAGGTGAAATAGTGAATAGAGTACATCATTGAAACACCACAAATAAAAAAACTATCTTGTACAAAGAATGCAATTGTTCTTAATTTGTTTGTCTTTCTAACTGTCAAATGCTTGTATACAGTTGCAGATACTTCTTGTAAAAGTGGCCACAACCAACTGGATCCCTTGGGTGACTCCACCTGCCTTCCAGCTAATGATAGCAGCTACTCCACACTACCTACATACAATGATCAGAATGACTCCACCCGCCTTCCAGCAAATGAACACAGTGACTCCTCCCTCCCTTTTGCCAGTGACCAAAGAGAGTGCAACCTCACACCAGCCAGAGATCATAGTGCCTCTATGACAATCCTTCCAACCGATGTCCAGAGTGACATTCCTGACATTCCTTTAGCCAATAATCAGATGGTCATGACCATTCCCCTAGCCTGTCATCGGAATGACATTACCATTCCTTTAACGAGTGTTCAAAGTGACATTACCATTCCTCTAACGAGTGTTCAAAGTGACATTACCATTCCTCTAGCGAGTGTTCAAAGTGACATTCCCATTCCTCTAACGAGTGTTCAAAGTGACATTACCATTCCTCTAACGAGCGTTCAAAGTGACATTACCATTCCTCTAACGAGTGTTCCAAGTGACATTCCCATTCCTCTGACCAGTGTTCAAAGTGACATTCCTATTCCTCTAACGAGCGTTCAAAGTGACATTACCATTCCTCTAACGAGCGTTCAAAGTGACATTCCCATTCCTCTAACGAGCGTTCAAAGTGACATTCCCATTCCTCTAGCGAGTGTTCAAAGTGACATTCCCATTCCTCTAGCCAGTGATCAGAATGACATGACCCCTCTAGCCAGTGTTCAGAGCATTATGACCATTCCCCTAGCCATTGTTCAGAGTGACACGATCATTACTCTAGCCAGTGGTCAGAATGACATTACTATTCCTCTAACCTGTGTTCAGAATGACATGACGTTTCATTTAGCCAGTGATCAGAGTGACATTCCCATTCCTCAAGCAAGTGTTCAGACTGACATGATGTTTCCTTTAGCCAGTGTTCAGAGCGACATGATATTTCCTATAGCCAGTGATCAGAGCGACATGATGTTTCCTATAGTCAGTGATCAGAGCGACATGATGTTTCCTATAGCCAGTGATCAGAGCGACATGATGTTTCCTATAGCCAATGTTCAGAGTGGCTTGACTATTCTACCAGCCAACAATATGAATGAAATGACTATCATTCCAGCTGGTGATCAGAGGGTTCACCAAACTCACAGCACTCTAGTCTCAACAAATGCTAACATTGTACAGAAATTCGATTCCATCTTGCCACTTCCAGCCAGTGATCATAGTGGCCAGAGAAACCTAATGCACTTTGATTCTGGACAAATACTACAAATTAACAGCTGTGATAGTGCCCCTAAGTACCACACTCAGAATCGAATGGCTAGCGGAATGGCTCTGCTGAGAACAAACTACAATTCGCCTGTCTCCGATATTAAAGATCAACCAACAATGAACCTGCACAAAGTAAGTATTTCTGCTGTACAGTATATTTAGATTGACAGATAATACAGCTACTGTAAAAGCACTACGGTCTGAACGATAGTATGAATCTACAGTTAACCAAATGAATAACCTAATGACAAGGTTGACATGATGTTGACTCATGTTTTGACATGGTGTTCCATTCTGCTGTTCTTTTTGCATTTTTTTTATACCCCCACGACAAAGTAGTTGGAGGGGGGGGGGGGGTGTTATATAGCACTCCAAATGTTGGTCTGCTTTTCCGTCCGTCACACTGCTTTCCGGAGCATATCTCAATAACCGAGGATTAACAGTTCAATATTTTTTTTACCAGGTCGAATGTTAATATGTGCAATACGTCTGGTTTCCGAAGCCTACCTAGAAAACCGTTCAATATTTTTTTACCAAACTTTATATTTGCTTCAATTAGGTACTAAGGTTTATATTTGCTTCAATGGTAAATATTTGCCAAACTTTTAGTTCCCTGAGCCTATTTTGAGAACCCTTCAATATGTTTTTACCAAACCTTTTATTTACTTTGCTATGTTTACGTTTCTACAGCGCATACCTAATTTGCATATTGCAATCATATAGGTCAATGGTAAATATTTGCCAAACTTTTAGTTCCCGGAGCCTATTTTGAGAACCCTTCAATATGTTTTTACCAAACCTTTTATTTACTTTATACAGGTACTTAAGTTGTGCCTTTGGCTATTTTTACATTTCTACAGCACATGCCTAATTTGCATTTTGCAGTCTTATAGGTCAAAGGGTAATAAGTGCCTTGCTTTTAATAGGGTTTTCAGAGCCTACCCCGAGAATCGCTCAATATTTTTTAACCAACCTTTATATTTACTTTATCAGGTACTTAAGTTGTCTTTTGCTATTTCCACATTTATGTGGCGCATACCTAATTTGCATATTGCAATTATAAAGGTCAAAGATTAATTTGTGCCAAACTTTTTGTTTCCGCTATTGTCAAGGGCTCTAGGAAGTCTATGTTAAAAGATTAAATACACCATGAGTTCCATTATTTCCCCAAGGTTATATCAAATTATATTCATATATAGAAATTTGGGTGTTAACTGTATCATAGTACATTGTATCTGCGAGGGTATGTGAGCTGTGCTCACTTCTGCTCTAGTTATATTTTATCCTCATTTTAAACATAATTTTTTGTGGAATTGTAAAACATTCATATACCTAAAAGATAATGTGTGTAAAAGTTTATAGAAATATCGTGAAAATTAAAAATTTTAAATGAAAATATAGTGTGTTGTAGTGGCACACACCATGTTGACATGATGTGAACACGAAGTCTTATTTTCATTAATTAGGTTATTTATTTGGTGTACTGTATATGTTTAACTTTTTAAACTGAAGGTTTTTAGTTCACGTCTTGCTATTGTAGTGACAGTCTGCATGATGGTGGCCACAGATTTCCTTGATTTGCCAGATTCTACCTCATAAAAGTATCAACATGCCCTGAGTATCTTAAAAACATACATGTACATGTAAGCATATGTAATTGTTTATGTTTTTTTATATTCTTTTTTGCAGAAACAGCTCAGATCTTACATGAAGAACAAACAAGGGAGATGTGAAACTGACAAAGAAAGTGAAACAGACCATCACTGTGAGAAAGAAATAATAACAACTACCTTTCCAGAACCAGACAGTGATGAAGATATTGCTGAATCAGACATTGATTCAGGTAGTGAATATGAACCACCAAATAAAGTGTCGGATACAGAATTTTCAGACTGCTCTGATCATTCAGAAATTTTTCCAATAATAAAACCTGTGCCTGAAAGGAAAAAAAATGAAAACTTGACCATCTCAGACTATATTCAGAACAAAGCCATTTCCTCAAGTACAGATAGGAATATAGTAGTTGTGCCAACAAACAATTCCAATGGCAGGAAGTATGATAAAAGAGCAATTTGTCTGTATTGTAACACATGGCAAGCCAAGTTGTGTAGACATTTATGCTCTCAGCATAAGGATGAATCTGAAATCGTGAAATATGAGCTAGAGAAGGACAAAAAAGTAAAAAAATGCATGATGACAAGACTCAGGAACTTGGGCAATCACAGACACAATTCTGAGGTATTACGAAGAAGAGAAGGCAAATTAGTCGTCAAGTACAGACCAGACAGTGGTGATCAAATGGCAGACAGCTATGTACCATGCAATCATTGTTTAGGGTACTATATTTCCAATGACCTGTGGAAGCATGTTCGTCAATGCCCTCTTGCTCCAGACGACACACCCAAGTACAAACGAGTTTTAGACAGATGCAGAATGCTTTTACCCGCGCCCACAGGTTCAAGTGAAGGACTGAATGCTGTATTATGTACTTTGAAATCAGATGCTATTGGCAGAGCAGTTAAAGGAGATCAACTCATCCTACAGTTGGGTGAAAGATTATTTCTCCGACATGGCCATGATCTGGAACAATATGCTTACATTCGCAATACACTCAGAGAATTATCCAGACTTTTGCTGCAGTTGAGGACATCTGTTGGTCCAGATGATGCTAGCCTTAGACATTTTATTGATCCTGCTATGTACCAAAAAGTTATTGAGTGTGCCAAAACTGTTGCAGGATTTGAAATATCAACTCACCAGTTCAACATACCATCACTGGCACTCAAACTGGGACATGCTCTTAAAAAGTGTGCAAAGTTAATGGAAAGCAGTGCTTTGCAATCTGGAGATGAACAAATATTAACCAGATCAACCCAATTTTTTAAACTTTGTGATATGAATTGGACTGAAGATATCTCGACACATGCTCTGAGATCATTGAGTGAGCAACAGAGAAACAAAGTAAAATTCATCCCTTTAATTAAAGATGTGACATTGTTGACGAATCACTTAAAAAAGACTGCCGAAGAGGCTTTCAAAAAGCTTTGCAACAAAGGAGATGACACTGAGGCTTGGGAGGAATTGAACGAAGCTGCATTAACCCAAGTGATGCAGTTCAACCGGCGACGACAAGGTGAAATTTCCAAAGTCAAAACCACAGATTACAATAGCCACCACACTACAGTTCAGGATGATTTAAGCCAATCCCTTTCTCCACTTGAGCAGAAATTGTGCCAATCACTGCGCAGAATGGAAATTATTGGAAAACGTGGCAGAACAGTACCTGTGATACTCACAAAAGACATGATCAGGTGGATTGATCTTTTGTTGGCCACCAGAAATATAATTGGCGTCAATCCAGAAAATAAATTCTTGTTCCCCCGTTGCCACTATGGATCCATAGGGCACATTCGGGGATGTGACACTCTGAGGAATGCAAGTGAAGCATGTGGAGCAAAATTTCCTCAATTACTGAGATCGACAAAGCTTCGCAAGCAGATAGGGACCTTATCACAGCTGTTGAATTTAAAAGATAATGAGCTTGATATATTGGCGACATTCATGGGACATGATATTAGAGTACACAGAGAGTATTATCGATTACCAGATGAGACACTGCAAGTTGCAAAAATTTCAAAGGTATTGCTTTCACTGGAAAATGGACAGTTTTCAGAAAATCAAGGAAGATGTTTGGATGATATAACAGTTGACGTAGACGAAGGTAATATTTTGGAAATGCTTATTTTTTACATACCGTGTCTCAGGGGTTAGCGTGTCTGTCTACTGATCCCAGATTAACCACTTAACGGTTCAAGTCCCCTGTGAACCTTGGGTATAGAGGAGAGTGACTTCGGCCATTGCTGGGTGGTTTTGTAGGTTTCCTCTCAGTTTTCCATTATAATTAAGTAAGGCAGAGTAAGGAATGCACAATATCCGTCTTCATATAAAGTGGAATACACTTGAGTATGGCGTTTAACACAACCAAACAAGCAACATTTTATACATAAATGTTACATATTTATTGAGGTTTGGTTTTCATCAATTAACCTCTGACAGGCATATTACTTTGGCATCAGTCAGTCATTTAACATTAAATAATTTAACATGGGGAATAGGGGGTAATTGCTGCCTGGGTATTGTCCTTCTGACACAAAAATATAAATGTTTTATGTACAGTATTAGGCCTATTACCCTGTGCCATTCCACTCTTGTTTCAAGCTGTAGGTACATGTAGAAATATATATGTATTCTGCATGTTCTACCTACATGTACATGTATACCTCCTTGTTTCGCCCATGATAATTTGGGCAGCCGTCACATGCCTGCCTATAAAACCAAGGAACAAAAAAAAAATCCACTCGCCGACATATTGGTGAAATACCCTTGAGCACAGGCTGCACAGCGTTAAACCCCAACCAATCAATAAAAAAAACAGCACATAAAATTAAACTGAGCACGTAATTAAGTGTATACCTGTATTTTGAATATCTGTGTTTTTTGTAACTGTAGAACTGGATGTTGAAGTAGCTGCCTGTGAGGAAGACGAAAGTACATGTAGTGACGTAAATGAAGAATATGGTAAGTATGTCAAAAATGAGGCTGTGGTATTGTGGTCTGATAAATTTTATGGTACCAAAACACAAGTTTCAAGTTTCGATGTAACAACAACAGCACACTGTTTCTTTGCCTTTGTCATGCTAGGGCAAAAATGACAATAGTAGGCCATAATGCAGTTATCAAATTAAATTTAATGAATTCTTAAGAATTGTTTTTTCGATAGCTGTGAATGTTATGGGACTTTATTTTCTCTTTAACTGAAACTGTTAAAGGAGTTAAAAGATATGTAGTTGTATACTTTGACCAACAAAAATTGTGACTACACCTACATGTATATCATTAAGTTCTTAAACCCTTTCAAAGTATCTAAAATGTACGTCCGTTAACAATAAATAGCCCATGTAGAAACTGTGCGACTCCATAAGGAAAATATGTGGTTACTTTGTACTAAGTACCAATCTGTTTCAGTATTCTATGGTTCACACAGTTTTAAAACTGTGAGGAACCTTCTCAGGACCTATTGGTTGATTTATTGGGGTTTATTGTTTATTGTTGTTATGTAACAAGTGTTACAGCATTGAAGGCCACAATGTTTGACTTGAATGGAGGATAATATTCTCATAGCCGTTTGTGGTTACATCTGAAGTATCCTGCCCAATTTGCCTCGAGATCAATAAATCGTTGCTTGGTTTTCTCCAGCAAAAAAGCACCTGACCTATAGAATTATGATTTTGTCTAGGCAGCTTTTTCTAGGGTAGGTAGGTGAGCGGAAAGATAAGTATTTTTTTTAGGCCTTACTTTTGGAGGGTTTCACATAACCCTTTCTGGATTAATTAATGGACAAAATATATGTATTTGTTTGTTATTTTTTGTCTTTATAGAAAAACCCCTTAAGAAGAAAAGAAGTAGGGAAGGCAACCATGACTCCGGTAAATACTAAGCTGATTTGAGTTTTTGATTTATGCTGAAATATTTGTGTAGTGTAGTGATTTTTTTTAGCTATAGGATCTGACTTCATAAAGACAAACTAATTGGCTTTCTTTGGTAATAACCATTGTTTTAGTAGTCAATTGAATTAAGGAATCCTCTGCATTTAGAAAAAAACTTCACTCCCCAAACTGTCTGTTTGATTTTAAGTACCTTGGTCAGCACTTAAGAGCGGTGCAGTTCCTGGGTTGTATTGAGTTTCTTCCACCACTTGACACCACTGTCATATGGGTTAAATATTCTAGCCTAGAACATTTGTTGCTTAAATTTTCGTGATCAACCATCATCACAAAAATAGAGCCTGCGCCGTGGCTGTGTGGTTAGAGCGTCTGACTGGCGTGACTACCGATCGTGTACCGCACGGGTTCGATCCCCCCAGTGGACTGGCTTAGGTACAGTCACATAGGTGACTTCGGCTATAGCGGGGTGGTTTTTCTTTGGTTTCCTTCTCGGTTTTCCACCATATCAAGTAGAATTGTTTAAGAAATGGACAATCCGTCATCATAAAGGTGAAATACCCCTGAGTAGGACGTTAAACACCAATCAAACAAACATCACAAAAAAATCAATACTTATATTTTCTTTCTTATATTATACATATTTAGGCCATCTAGAAGAAATGTGTTCTGAAGAGGAGGATGCACAGGACGAAGGTAATTTTTTTATTGAATCAATTTCCAATGTAATCTTACATGCACACTCGCATGTTCTGTATCAAATTTACTTCTACATGTACATGCATGTCCAACTCCTTATCCTTTATTTTTGATTGAGTGATTGATTCAAAATTGAACCCTACACGACAATGTTTCAGTAATTAAGGGCTGCATGCTACTGTAATCTGGACCCCTTGGAAAAAGAAAAACTTAAGCAATGGATAATGATACATTGTTTTAACTGTACATACTGGGAAAATACTTTGCCTATCTGATCAGGTCAACATGCAAGCTGTCTTAGAGCCAGAAGGCAAGGCGGTTTTATCTACCAATTCTGTTATACACCCTTGTAACTGGATGAGCATATAAGATATTAAGGCAAGGGATGAATTAGTGACTGGTTGGTTAAACGATATTAAATGGGGCAAGTATTACATTTGAAAAAACATTAGTAGAAATTTATCATTCAATATATATTTTGTGGTGCTATAAACACTAAATGATATCTGAGTGAATATTTTTGCCTTTCTCTTTGGCATCTTTCATGTTGTCAGTGAAATGGGCAGTGGCTTCCTCCAGCCTTGGGGCTGACATGCCGTTTTTATAGGTGAAATACATGTACCCTTTAGTACGGCGTTAAACCCCACACAATCAATCTTGGACAGGGGAAAGCAAGTTAAGGTGCATTAATTTGGGCCACAGTCATTATGGACTAGCAATGTCTAGTTTCTATTGTGATTTTGACATGCATACTGTTAATTTATTGATTTTAATTTTTTAAAACCTTTGTTTCCATAATTAACAACTACTTACCTTAATTAAAAAAAAACAGTTAATTTTTTTTTGCTTTAACCCAGTTCTTATAACATTAAGTTTTACAGATTTGTTTCTATTATTTCATCAGGCACAAAAAGAAAACAAAAGAAAAGACCTTGGTCTGAGGCAGAGAAAGATGCAGTGACAAGACACTTTAAAACTCATGTGGCCCTGAAGAAGATACCCAGAAAAGGAGAAGTAGATAGTTGCATCAGAGCAGAACCTGTTTTGAGAAGGAGAACCTGGAAAAACATAAAAGATTTTGTCAGAAACAAATCAAAATGTGTCAAAACCAAGGCACTATTTTGATTTCCTGATTCAGATCTTAATTCTGAACACCAGCTTATATAGACTATTATTTTTTAAAACAGGAAAAACAATATCAGCATTTGGACAGCAAATTGACAAATTTTCATTTAGAAATGTTATCTGTTTGTCCTTCCTTCTGTCCGTCCCAATATGTTGTGAACACGATATCATTAAAACAAATTAACCGATTAACTTGATATATGGCTTCTTCATGTTAAAACGGCGTTGACCCTATATAAGATTGCATTTTACCACTTGCCTAGCAACAATATGGCTGCAAATACAGTTTTTATGTGATGTTCTCATGTATGGCTTGCGATCAAGTTAACTTGAAAACGAAGTCGCAAATTAAGTTTAAATTTCAAATGGAGCTTTTTCAGGTCAAGACGGCGGATGGGGTTGTATTCCACCAAATTCATGGCAACGCTATGGCTACCATTACACTTTTTATGTTATATTGTAATTTATGTATTTTAAACTCGTAAAATTTAAAACAAACTTTAACTATTTAGTTTAAAGTTGAAATATAGATTTTTTTTAGGTCACAATGGTGGCTGGGATTGCATTCCTCCAAATTGATGGCAACAATATGGCAACCGACTTTACAGTTGTTATCCCCCGCCGGCCTGGGGCCGAATGCGGGATTATGTCGTGGCGTCGTTCGTCTGTCCGTCCGTCCGTCCGGAACCTTCTGTAATCAACTCCTTCTACAATTGTATTTATTATAGATGTGTTGTTTTTTTTGTTGTTTTGATATTTGTGCTAGCTGTAGCTACAGGATTCGTATTTGCTGAAGGTCACCGGGTATGTTTCGCAATGCAGTTGACTTTCAGAGTGATACATACCATATTATACTACTTAAACATAGGCAAAATCATACGCATGGTTCCCCCACGAAAAAGTTATAGGTACCGTCACGGTTAAATTTATGAAAAGCATTTTGCTTAGAAATCTGTGTTAATGTGAATAGTTTCCTAAAAATAATAAGTAGAATCTCAATCTAAGCACAATTAAATTGGATAGTAAATATTTTTTAAAAAAATACATCGCATTATTGTCGTATGACATCGTTATGTAGGTCGTTCATATTCCTACAGCTTTCATTCGCCGGACGACGACCGCATAATTTACATCAATTTGATGCACATCACTACAAAACATGGGGCCACATGTATCAGCTGGTAATTCACTCAGGGGCTCGGAGTCGTAGAAAGGACATGGTAAAAATGAAAATGACTATATTTATGTCGTGCGCACGACTTATGTTAATCAATGAGATTTTCGCCATTTCGAATGTGTCTTTGATTCCACAATTTAAGATAATTTTTTTGCAGGAAATCAAGCAAAATATATTTTGTGAATGTGTAGATACGGTCAATATTAAAGTGTTTTGCCTGTACGAAGTGGCGATAGTGAACCTCCATTAATAAAATGGCTGGCAAATAGACCTACTGAATTTTGATTGGTTACAATAACTTGTGAGCACGACTTAATAAGTTGAGCGAACGCCTTAATACGTCGTGCACAAGATAGTCCTTTTTACGTTTTACAATGTCACTTTTACAACTCCGAAGTTTTCTTTGAGAATTCATACAATTAAAAGTATAGCGCTTGTCCTGCTCAACAAGGAGCCAGTATTTGACCGCCGACGTGCGACGGAGATACAAATATACAGTTCCATAGAGTCTGATTGAGGTTCAACATTAGCTATTTCCCAAGGCACCAGTATTCTACTACCGTACGGCGGCGAACCAAATCAATCAATCCATAAATATAGTTTTTGTGTGCTAGTAGTACGTGCACGTCAGGTATAAAGTCATTATCATCCACGGAAGATGTAACCCAGACTGCTGAAGATATACGACAATGGGATAGCATGTCACCGCCGTGCGACGGGGATTAGATATGGGGACAATACCCCAGTACAAGACTAGGGGTATGGGTCGGTTGGTTCGACATCGGGAAGGACTATCTGAAATTTCTATGACACATATTATTCTCCCATCATTTTGGTATGTAAATTATCCTCATACCTAGCCGTAAACCCGCAGGCCAATAAATGTCACCAAAACTGCCCGCAGCTAAAGACATTCGTCTTCAAAGTTTTCAGTCAAGGGCGCCAGATTTTGAAATAAGATGGCCGTCAATTCAGCCTCGTTTTGGAGTTGGCGAATCAAATTTGATTAAAACCTTCGCCGGGTATGTCGTACGACAACAGAGTAATTCAATGTTTAACATCTTTACTATCAAATGCAATTGTGATCAGATTGTAAAAACTATACACATTTTCACAATACACATTTTTCACTATA
>JAVFBY010226544.1:0-10817 GCA_034781015.1 Tonicella lineata | reverse complement strand
CTCGTATGAAATCTCGTGAGGAGTGGAAATCTCGTGAGGAGTGAATACATAATAACGCAGGACGTGAGTGAAATCTCGTGAGGAGTGAATACATAATAACGCATGGGCCCCGAAATGCTTGTTATATACTACTAAGGTCGAATACCAGGGTCGTGGGGTCTAGGTCATTATGGCTATTTTTAGAAATAGTTTGTCCACTCTTGCGGCTTTATTTTATAAGAATGGCTTTTTAAAAAACTTTACACAAATGCTTATTTAGTAGCCTACAAGTCTCTTGACCAAGAGTGAAGTCCAGGGTCCTGAGGTCAAGTTCATTATGGCAAAATTTGTCATCAGTCTAGTGGCTTTATTTAATGATAATTTTTTGGTTTAAACTTCACGCACATGCTAATTGAGTGTATCTGTCGGACAGGTTCGAATTTCAGAGTCTTGGGGACAAGGGTATTATAACTATTTTTGGAAACGGGTTTTCATTTCTCTAGTGGCTTTATTTATGGATGATTTTAAACTTCACACACATGCTTGATTATATCTCTCGGACAAGTTCGAATGTCAGGGTCAATGTCATTATGGCTATCTTTAGAATTTTAAGGTTTGTCATCACTCAAGTGGCTTTACTTATAGATGAATTTGTTTTTAACATAATATGTTTATTGAGCAAATCTCTTGGACATGTTCACATTTCAAGGTCATATAACAAGGTTAAAGTCATTATGGCTATTTTTAGTTCTAATCATGTAGCCGTTTTACACAATGCAAGTATTACGAAAATCTTATACTGCGAGGGGATTCGTATCTCTTGAGATGCCTTGTTAATATAATTACACTGGTTTATTTCCTCGACATCATGTTATAAATCCATGACGAGGAGCACGAGCTTAAGTCAATGAAAAAACCGAACTGAATAATCCTCAGTTTACATCATGTCACCCAACCAGGCTTATATCTACTCTCGTGTAACCAGCACTTGTCTAGATGCAAAACGCTGGTTATACGAGCATAGCTTATATCGGACTATATTCGTTTTACATGTAACTCAAGGCATTTGTCCACTTTACACATAAATCAGTCCCACAATATCCGGCTTACGTGTATAACGGATTTCGTATAAAACAGCACAAAAATGCTAAGTCCGTTATATGCAAGTTTGACGGTATAGGTGCATACAATAACATGATTGTTGTTGATGTACAATAACATGAAAAGCAATGAAGAAATAGCTGTACAATAAACCGATATTAGGTTTAATGGCTATTCAAAGTGGACAAAACGTTTGACCAAGTCTTCCACGGGGTAAAAATGGAAACTACTGCATTGGCGCAATTTGGCGGCTTGCCATATCACTATAGGGCCTATTATATATTTTTTTATAAATGCAGAGAAATGAATAAGCTCCTGTGTGCTCTAAACATAACTGTGTACTTAAGAGCGTCAAGTAAGAAATAAACATGCAGTTCTTTATTAGAGTGAAACGCGACCGTCGCCAAAAATGAAAATGTTTGCCAACTGTTATACTAGGCCTACAACAAGTTCCGATTGCCCCAAATAAACAAAGTTTTGAAGTAAGAAACAGTTATATATCTGTAGAAGTAAATCAGATATCCACCGAGTAGGCTAGAATACGAGCCAACGGAAATTAGAATTTGACAAACTCATTTAAATATTCTGGCAGAATTTTCAGGTTTTCCTTGCTATTGTCTTGGGTAGATTGAATAAATTCTTCTAATCTTGAGCCTACTTATTGAGAGAAAAAAATCGAGTGCGTAACAAGGCAAAACTGTAATGTTGGTTCTAACGCATTACTTAAAGTCTAAAGTCGGTCTCTGCAGGGGATCGATCTCACAACCGCTTCTTCGTGAACCAGATAAACTCTTAAATACTTGGGAGTCTGGGTTATATACCCAACTCTCTCAAACATTGATTAAAACAATCAATCACAATATTCTTTTTCAGGAATTAAAAAATTAACAAAATACAAAGCAATCCAGGATTAATTATACCTATTTAATTCAGAATACGAAATAATCACAGAATACATAATTCATATTTTCTTCCAAATTGTAACAATGATGTTCTAGTTTTGACATGCATGCCTAATGTAATAACAGTGTATGCGATATAGAAACAAATTCATGTATGTTGTTGTCCAGATAAATAGGGCCTAGGGCTTCATAGAAGTCAATTTATGCACCCACAACTCAAAAATTGAAATCCTAGATATTAAATATTGAATACATTTTTTTTACACTCATTGATAATGCAAATTTAATTTATTAAACATTTTACCAGCCAATATATCAATATCTAGAATGTAAACATGGACAACGTTTTTTTATGCATTTAAAATGAACATGGAATTTTATTGAAAACATTGAATTAATCACTGTAGGATAATTGTTGAATTTTTGCAATGTCAGATTGAGGTGTTTTTTTTTTTTCAATCTACGGGCATTGGGGTGTTACACCATATTAAAGAGGATTTCATTCATATGAAAGCGTGGAAAAGTCCAATGAAGCGAATAAAACCACCCTTGACATCACAGTCAACAAGTAATGACAAGAGGTGTCTAAAGCACTAAACACATGACACCACAAGAAACTGGTTTCGTGATGCCACTTAGCTCACAGAGCACCATGGAACAAAAAGCTCCAAAACAACCACTTGCAGTAAAACTGAAAACTTTCTGAAAGTGTCTAGACAAGACCTTCTCTGCTTAAAGGCCCACTAACAGCTAAATGGGCTAAAACTATTTATAAAGGGAATATCAGCGAGTTTCTGTATTTTTCTGGCTCTAATGTCTGTTACATTCTGTAATGAAAGGCATACTGAGGCGTTTTCAATAGTCTGAGCGTCCGTTGGCGCTCCTTTTTATTTAAAAGACTCCAGTATTGATTTAAAATGAGAGCAAGACTCGTTGGTTTTTTTTCAAGAATATATAGTTACTCAGCCATTCTCCTTTACATATCGTCAAAGGGGCTGTCTGACCGAAAAGACTTGTGGGTAAAAAAAACACTAGTAAAGCAGCACCCTCTATGACTATCTCATTAAATATCAACACAATTTAAATGAATATGCATAACCTGCTATTGTGACGAGTGGATGAGATAGAGTTCGTTGGTGTACTAGCAGTGTGCAATATTACCCACAAGCCATTTCTCTCTGTTATCCCCATTATTCTGTTTTTGATATGAAAACAGTTTAAAACATGAAATGAAAAATATCTTTGACAATTACAGTTAGCTACAACATTAAATATACATGTAGATTATATAAATCCAAATTTTGCCACAAACTGAAACATTATTTTATAGACTATATTAAAACCTCATAAATCAATATCAGACAGGAATTATGAACAAATTTGAGCAGAATTTATCTTAGAATGCCCATTTACATGGAATAGAATATGGAAAAACCCAAATTTATCACATTGGAAACATCGGGAAATTCATGCCCAACCACCTGTGACATACATTGATTTGTTTGTTTGAATGGGGTTTAACAGGGTGCTCGCTGGTATTTCACCTATATGAGCATGCCAGCCCATGGGTGGAGGAAACCACCCTTTATGAAACTGGCAACATACATCGAATGAACTCTTTGTTATTACTACGAATCACAGTGTAACAGACCTCAAGGTATGCTATTTTAAGCTATCATAAAAACAAATTTAATTTTTTTTTAAATAAACAGTTAACAAACTACCATTATTTCACTAAAAAACTTAATAAGACAGTTGCAATTTAGTCATTTAACATACTTACATGTAGCACTTAAGCGTAAAAGTAAAACATAAAAATAACTTTAAAAAAAATAAAAATGTAATAATAAATTTAGAATTGAAAATAAATCAACAAAGTTAGAATAAGTTAAAATTGTAAAACTAAAAAATTGATAAATACCATTTAAAATGTAATTATTTACCATCAAATGGCTTTAAAATGGATTAAATAAAACCCTTAATTTCTGTGTTTGTTAATTTGTCATTTTCAAAATAAGTGCTGATAAAAATCAATGTATCTTGGAAAAGAAATCATAACCCAGGATTATCATAGACAATAATAGGTCAAGAACTTAAATGTGCATGAGATTAAAAAAGGCAAATTTTAATCATTTTATATAATAATAATTCTCTGATGGTGAAATGAACAAGAAGGACATTGTTACAGCTTTAATACAGTGTTGTTAAGAGGCGCTTAAATTATAGTTATTTAACTTCTTAAAAATTTGAATAAAAATAAACAAGTGATTTTTTAATTTTAGAGTGGCTTTAAATCATAATCTCAGACAATCCATAAAGAAAAACACCACAAAATGTGCTTTTAATTCACCCAAGACAATCAATAAGCTTTAATACTGATTTTCCTTTTCTTACCTTCTTTTAAACAGGTCATTTTAAATCTGAATTCTGAAGCCCTTCTCAATTAACAAATTTAGGAAAAAAAGTCCATGATGTGGCCACATAACTCATCAAAACTAATAATCCATACAAAAAATATGAATTATCTACTAAAAAAACTAAATATCTCTATTGTTTATAATAACAAAAAACAGAAAACTTATAATGTTACATTCACGGAACATGTTGAACTTTACTGAAAATATGCCAAGTAAGAAACCCTTGCTGTTCTAAAAATATGTAATCATAATTATTGTAACATGTATGCGTACATTTAAATTCCATTCTCCAGCCTCAAGCCCCGTCTACACAATCATACATTTGTTCAAAACATGGTCATACATTTGTATGACCATGTTGAACAAATGTATGACCGTGTAGACGGGGCTTTACCTTTCAATAATCAATTTTATTTGTATTTTTTTGGTTAAGATTAAGTCAAAACAAATACAGTAGAGTGAGATAGTAGGAGAAAGATGGCTGTAAATATTCCATCATTTCAATGCAACACATGTTTACACTTTACAAATAGTGAATTTAATAGCATAACAAGATTTTATCAATATGGATGTTTAACTTAACTGGATTTATTGTCAAGCAATGTTTCAGTGCAGATACTAGCACTGTTAATTATCAGACAGACTAGTGATGTAACAATACGATATATGATTGTACTTATTCAGCAGATGTAAGCTTAGTTGATTAAATAAAGTACATGTATAAAGTATATCGGGTAATTCAATTTGCTCATTAACAAACGTTAATAAATTTTTGGAAAACCACCTGTAAATTCTTTGTAAATTTGGCAAATATGGATCAAAGTTCATAGAGCTGCTCCATAAAGGCACAGGTGGAAACTTAAACTATCAAAATACCTGTCGAAATAATAACAGGTGTTGTAAAATCAACTTTAAAGTAACAAGTAAACCCTGTACCCATGTCATAATAAGAGCAACAGATGGCTCGACAAAAGACATAAACTAAATTAAAAAGACACAGGTAATAAAATGCCTGTCACCTGTTACCAGTAGTCACATGCAACATACATAGGTGTTACGGTATAACAGTACAATTGTTTTATAACTTGTATTTTCCAACACATTCAAAGTATTATAGTACAGTACAGTCATTAGCACTCATATATGTTTATGTTTGAGGTCTTTTACAACGGGCGTCAAATTTCTCACAAAAACAAAATATT
Organism: Tonicella lineata; assembly: GCA_034781015.1. Lineage (NCBI taxonomy): Eukaryota > Metazoa > Mollusca > Polyplacophora > Chitonida > Mopaliidae > Tonicella > Tonicella lineata. The sequence continues at coordinate 5,216 of JAVFBY010226544.1, read as the reverse complement.
CAGTTTGTTTAATTGAGGTTTAACACCGAGCTCAGGTGTATTTCACCTATATGATGGTGTGCCACAGTGCCACCTACATGGGAGGAGGAAATTACCCTTGCTATATGCTGCCACTGGCAACAGAAAATACGATATAGGACAGGGAAGGGGAAAAAAATGACACCACAAAAAAATATATTTCCTGATTCCCCTTCAATAGCTCTGAGAGCACCAGCAAAATAATTGGGAAGTTAATCTATTTAAAAATTTCTTTGTAGACGTAGAATACAATAGGATTTCATTTGAACAATGGTTGCTTTGTTGCATGTTTTTCAAACCTCTTTTTTTAAACCCTCAGAAAATAAATGTAATACATGCACATACATTCAGCTAATATTTCATGTTATGCTATTTGATGTATCAGCTGTATGAAGCAAGGGAGAGAGAGTAGACTGGTTTATTTAAGACTAGTTGTAGGCCTACATGTTTGTGGTCTGGGCCCACTTGTACAAAGCCTCCTTAAGCTAAGGTGACCATAATTGCCATGACAACCAGTACTAAAGGTATTGTGTTGTCATGTCAGTTAAGGTCACATTAGCTTAAGGAGGTTTTGTGCAAGTGGGCCCTGGTCTATACAGTAAGAGATACAGGAAATGTCATGTATGCAGGTTCAGGGGCCACACTGGCAAAATATTCTTCAGCAAGGCCAGTTGCTCAAAATGTTAACAGCAGATTAAATCACTAATCCAATATTATTAGGCAGATGACACTTCTGTAGGGAAGCCCAAGGTCTATCTCTAATCCCAGATTAGTAATTTAAATCTGCTGTTAGCACTAATCTTGGTTTAGAGCAACCAAACCCAGACAAATAAATCTTCAGGGTGCGATAAAATTAAATAACAAACTATAAGCTTACACATACATGTATAATTCTGGTGTTATTGTAAATAGGTTTATTTGACAATTTTGTGAAAGTGGCCCCATAATGCCCATATCTAAAAAAATGTTGACAAAACTAGTTTTAAAAAAGTCACATTTTAGCGGCACAAGCAAGTTCCAGATAACATGGTTTGGCTATCAAATGACAATACATTATTTAATGGTGTTAAACATTAAGGCAAAATAAGCATAACAAGCAGAACAAAATAAACTGTTAATACTACTGTCTGCATTTCTCGAGAATGTTACTGTTTCTCCACAAGATGCCAACACCTATAAATGTGGGTGTGGCTGGCAAGTCACATGTCATCAACAGTGTGAAAGGAAGACAAGACTAAGCACATGCGACTTTCTATTTCTCTGGATGTACATGTAGTTGTGTTTGTCATTGCCAATTTTACATTCAGTGGAAACTGTAGGCCTACTTTAGTATGTAGGTCACAGGCCTTGGATTTTCATCTCCTTTTTTCCAATTATAAACTGATTAAACAATTGTAACTTTATGATAGACATGCGAATTCATAACAAATTAATTCTGAATACAAAGATTTCGCATATAGACTATTAAGCTTATATATCTTTAAATTGTTCAGTGTTGTGTGTAAGCAGTTATTAGTATAAGCGACTTGTAAGTTATGGTACATGTACTGTAGTTTATAAATAAATTCAAACAAAGATAGTAGGCTATACAGAAGTACATGTAGTTCATTTCATTTTTTTTAAGTTTAAGTATGTCACTAGCTATTAGCATGAAACAAATGCTAATACAGTTTATTTGTACTTTTATATAAGGAACAAATGAACAATAAAGATAAAGTTGTCTATTTATAGCATAATGAGGTACACTCAAAAAGTGTTTTTCACCAGAAATGCTTAAAAGATCAACTTACAGACCACCAGGGCCTATCATGTTAATGCACTGGGTTAAGGTAATTTAACTGTAATATTCTGCACAATAAATTTAATACATGTACATGCACATGGTGTTAAATGTCATGTAAGAACTTTGTCTGATAAAACATTTTGCACATTCTCCTGCTGATTATAGGCCATAGTTAATAAACTTCATACAATTCCACGTTACTCAGCGGTTACTGTATAGTAACTAAATTTGTATGTCACTCAGGGTTAGGTTTGTAAAGTCAATAATCACTATATACAATTCAATGTTGTACATATACACATGTTACTGTATATTATAAATATGTGTTAACAACATATTTATAATAAAGTTAATTTGTTGCATAAAACATACTGTTGGCAGTCACCCAAAGGCCACAGGGTTGATTGTTGGCAGAGGCATGCTGGATGCAAATATATGCCTGTATTAAAATGTATACATGTACATGTAATAATCAACAACAAAAAAACAAGCTGAATTTCAATGCAGAAGGAGACCGTACAATGCGTACATGTATATAAGCTTACACTTACGCCTATTTAGGATGATGGTGTAATTATAGATTATCATAAAATCTGATATTAAACAAAAGGCACTGTTTTGCAATACCAATAATTTGGCAAGCCTTCATCCAGAATTAGTGTCAATTTAGTGAAATGCACATTCAAAAAACACATTTTGGCAAACACTGTCCCTCCATTTTTTCTCTTCACCATGTTCATTTGTAAAAATTTTGCCTGTTTAAATTTGATTAAAAAAAATTATGTTTTTTAAACCGTAGACAGGTCTCTGTATTAACGGTTATAACCCCTGTATTAAAGTTGGTAATACTATATTATAAATACTCTTCCTTAAGCGTATTGCTTCATAAACTTCTCATGAAATAATCTGAACTTTTCCAGGACCCCCTGAAGCTGTTCCACCGGGGGTAGAATGGTGATCCGCAAGTGAAAGGTACCCGGGCGCTGACCGAACCCGCTTCCAGGAACCGTACAGATCCCGGTTTCTTCAAGCAGACGGAAGCAGTAGAAGGCATCTGGTGATTGCTGATTAGCTTCAGCTGCTGTGACAGCCCCGGGTGGAAGATTGATGCGTGGAAAAGCATACATCGCACCCTGAACAATATTACAGCGGATTCCATCAATTGAGTTGAATGTATCAGTGACCATTTTAGCTTTCTTTGCTAAATCACCCAAAACTTGATTCTTCTCGTTGACAAATTGTTGAAAGGAAGGGTCATCCGGGCGCGGAGGGTTAACAACCGTTTCAATGATCGTCTGTCCAGAAATGGGTGGACAGAGTTGAGCTGACACACTTTTGATGAGCTGCTTCATGACCTCAGGGTCAAGGTTCACAACCTCACAGTAGCCTCCCCTGTAACCACATTCTCCCATGTAACCTTTAGAAGCAGACATAAATGATGCCAATTCTAGTGAATCATAACCAGCTCCCATTTCAGTCATGACTTTCTTGAAAGAATAGAACTTTGAGCCCTCTGCATAAACATTATGTTGGTAGACCTCATCAGCTAGGATGAAAAGTTTTTCTTTTTTGGCAAATTTAATAATGTTCTCAATATTTTCTCTTGTCAAAACTTGTCCGGTCGGATTACCAGGGTTAATGATGACAATTCCGCGAGGTTTGCAATTAGGTCTGGCTTCGTTGAGTGCTCGCTGAAGTTCAGAGGTGTCTAATGCCCAGTTTTTCTCCTCATTCAAGTAATATCCTATTGGGTATGCATTGTACTCGGCTATGGTAGCGGTGTACAGTGGATATTGCGGAATAGGTATCATTATTCCTCCCCTATTTGCCCCACTTTCTCCTGTCATTAGCAAGTTGAGAATGGTTTTAATTCCACCGCTGGCACCAGTACACAGAAAAACATTGGATGATTGACTAGGGTGCCCGTCTCTTTCCGAGATATATGAGGCAATATCTTCTCTAATAATGGGCACACCAAAGCTATCACTGTAAGAACCAATGCTACCCCCTTTGCAGGAGTTCAGAACACGTTTGGCTCGATTTTTGGCATCCTCTGGGAATCTAGAATCACTCATGAGTAGATCTGGGTATGTTGACAGAGCCATTACCTGTCGGATAAAGGTGATGGGTTTTTGACCTGTCGCATGACAATCACCAATGTTTGCCTTGACGATCTGCGTGAAAGGCTTACTGTCGCCGGCCGCAAGTTCTTTTTCCAATTCGCCTGCTCTGATAGGTAACGGCCCTCTTACGGCGTATTCCATTTTCTTGACGTTTGGGTTCATGCTCGATAAGGTGAGCACCTTGCTGCCTTCGTTTGCTGCCATTTTGATAGGTGTATACCTAATACTGCTATGAACTGACTTTCAACTCCGTCAAAGTAAAGCGCGTTATATCACCTCAGAGCTGGAGTTACGAACTCACACTCACGGTCAGTTACAACACAACAACAGTGCGTCTGGTCAAGTTGTAACGAGTGACAGCTGGTCGGCTTATTGTAGCTCACGTAGAGATTGTGAACAGGTTTTTGGTAGCAGAAGTACGGCACGTAAAAGAAGTACCTTTACACTAATAGCACAGTCTTATAAACATTAAACAGAAGCTGTTGTACCTGACAGAAAGCCTGACTGCATCCCTCCCAGCAAGCGTAACCAAAAAGCTGGCGTAACTAGGCCATGCGGATTTGTGAGCCGACACGCACTCGACCTTGAAGTGTTGACCTACATAGTCAGACTGTCTAAAATCCATTGCCGACAGAGGCAAAATACCGTTGGCTTTAAATAAGATTTTTGATCATCTTAAACCAAAGTTAAATTAAGAGATAAATTTCAATTTTTATTATAGTAGAAAATAATCGACATTTATGTCGACCTATTTTTATCAAAATTTTAGAACATCATGAATTACATGAAACTAGAAAAAGTGCTATAACCGACGGAATTCTACTCCGTTACGACCAGTGTTATGGGTAAAGGGAGATAAAAAATAATTTTGTTTTAGCTGGAGGTGATCCCCCTTTGATTAGCATAATTACGGGATTAAGTAACAAAAACTCACCCTATTTAAATATGCCTTTGTACAAAAGCCAGGCTTTCGTACCTTTGTAATTTATATACATAATGTTTAAATTGATAACACAACGGTGAAGCAGGAACCACAGGCATTTGAAATTATGGACTATGGGTTAATAAATAACAAGCTGAGTAGCAAGCAGGTCCCTAGCTAGCAGGTCCCCCGCCAAAAGCTCACTTTGAAAACAAATCCACCTCTCTCCACTTATCTTTGCTAACTTTTTCTTTTCTTTTTACAAACTAAGGTACAGGCAATGAAGTAATTGTTCTGAGACAAAAAACTATTATGGCAATCACATTCACTGTCTTTATCGCTGTTGTAAACATGTATGTGTAAATATCAC
>JAVFBY010226433.1:0-10818 GCA_034781015.1 Tonicella lineata | reverse complement strand
TCCAACCAGGTAGCCTCCAGAGGGTGTTACTCCGGTCGGGCCGTGTCGGAGGGGCTCAGCTACCATCTGCTCCTCCACGTTGGGCTTCCCTGCTACCTGGGTCATCTAAGAGGGAGTTACCGTCCCCGGTTCCGCTCCAGAGGAGGGCTCCATCACCTGCTCCACCCAGAAGAACGTTTCTGCCACCTGTACCGCCAAGAGAGCCGTTCCTGTCGTCTGTTCCTCCGCGATGGCCTTCTCCGCTACCCGGTCCACCTAGGAGAGTGTCTCCGCCATCGGTCCCGCTTTGGAAGAGCTCTCCGCCGCCAGCTCCGCCCCGATGGACGCCTCCTCCGCCCCGATGGACGCCTCCGCCGCCAGCTCCGCCCCGATGGGCGCCTCCTCCACCAGCTCCGCCATGGTGGGCTTCTCCGCTGCCGGCGCCGCCTAGGACGACAGGGTCTCCACCAGATCGGCGCTGGAGAACTAGGTTTCAGTCGGGCCAATCCAGGAGGGCTCGACTGGCATCCGCTCCACCTTGGAGGACTTTAAGACTGTTGTTCGGCTCAGGAGAGCATTCATCCGGCCGGTCAGGGCTGCCTGAAAGTTTCTGCAGTCAGCTCGATCCCGCAGACTGCACCTGCTGGCGCAGTGTGCGGAGCGTCTGGAAGCCGCTCCTTAGGGGGGGGGTTATGTCATGATTGGCTGGAAGTGCCAGTCAAACTTTAGCACTTCCAGCTTCTTATCTGTATGTTGTGTTTTTCCACTCCCTGTATGTCTTGTCACATGTGCTCCCTGTCTCCACCCACCTCATGTGTTACCCCAGCAACTGATATGTTCTCCTCCCCTTTATGTGATTAACCCTTGTATTTAAACCCCCCATTTCCCAGTATTCCCTGCTCATCATTGTGTTTGGTTCGTCCTGCCTCTGTAAGCGTTTTTCCGTGTATTGTTTGTATTTACCTGATTCCCGTTAACGACCTTGTTTTTCCCTCGACCTCGATTCTTGTCTTCTCCCCCTGGATTGTGTTTGCACCTCGTTTGACCCTCTGCCTGTTTACTGGACTGTGATTTCGGATTGCCTGTATTGTTCCTGTCTGCTCCTGTTTGATCTCCGCCTGTTTGACTACTCTACTTATTAAACACTTTGCGAATGGATCCGACTGCCTCCCTTGATCATTTCGTGACAGAAATGATGAGCCACCCAGGATCCAGCAAGTGTGCCCCGGAGATCGACGCGTTCGAACGATCGCCATGGAGACAGCTGAGCGCGATCTTTCAACGCGATCGGAGCATCGAGGATTATGTCGAGGAGTTTGTCAGGTACAGTCATTTGTTTACCGGCGAGGAATCCCAGCTTAAAGACTGCTTCCTGATGGGGCTCAACCCGGAAGTGCTCGAGCTCTTTGACGTGAGCGTGGACGAAGATCCGGCATGGACTTTCGCTGAGCTAGTGGATGCCGTGCTCGCTGTCTGCGGGTCCTCCATGACGGTCGGAGAGGCTGAGGATCTCGGGCAGTGTGATCGAAACTCGATGTCTGCTGCGCTCGCTACCAGTGAAAGGGTACAAGCGATTTTCAAGCTCGCTCATCAAATGGCGGACGCCGCCGAATCCAAAATGGCGGTCGGTGTTTCTCCGCTCACGTCCGATTCGCTGCACCAAGCACAGTTCCTGCCCCAGTCAGTTCCGGTTTCCCCACTAATACAGGGCGTTCCCGCTCCGGTCATGTCTGCACCATTGTGCACGACGTTTAACGCCGTTCTGCAGCGACAGGGGCTGCACGGCGCACAAAATGGTCCGAACACACAGCGCATGAGACGCTCATTAGTCTCAGCTGTGTGGGACCCGCAGTACCGAGGCACAAACCCACAATCGCGGCGCCAGGGGCCGCGATTACCATTCCATGAGCCGATGGCGGCGCCCGGTGGACTGTCACTCGTCACGGCAGCTCCAGCCACCCAGGGCGAGGCGCCGGTCCCGTTCCAGTCGGTCCGGATCACGCAGCTTGAGGCACTGTCATCTGTCGCGGGGCACCCTGAGGGGTACGCTATGGTCCCGGACATTATACTCCAGCGAGAGGGGCTGGATGATGTTGCGGTTGACCCGGCTGCCCAGCCAGCTCCCGAGCCACCGTCAGAGGCACCACCCGTCACCCCGCCAGTCTCCGAAATGCCCATAGAGGGTGCCTCAACATTGACTCAGCGCGAGGGGCTGAGTAATGTTTGCTCGGTTGCGGAGGAACCTCTGGGCGTGCTACCAGACCCTACGGTAGCATCTGAGTCACCCATGGCAGCCGCTGCTCTCATCACTCAGCGAGAGGGGCTGAGTGAGACCCGGCCGGCTAAGGAACAACAACCCAGGGAGCGGTCCGTCATGCTAGCGACCGAGAGGACACTCTCCGAGGGCGCTGTTCTCTGCACTCGGCGTGAGGGGCTGAGTGATGTACACCCCGTCACTAAGCAACAGCTTGAGGAGCTGTTGGCTACGCCGGTGTCTCCCGAGACGTCCATAGAGGGCGCTGTTCCCATCGCTCAGCGAGAGGGGCTGAGTGATGGTTCATCTGTCATAGACCGACAGCCCGGGGAGCTGTCTATCACACTCGTGACTTCCGAGTCGGCCCAAGAGGTCGTTGTTCCTACCACTCAGTGGGAGGGGCTGAGTGGTGGTCAACCGAAGACAGGGCAACAGCTAGGGGAGCTGTCGGCCGTCTCCATTACCGACCAGTACGCCTCTAGGAACGATCAGGACGTCGCTCAGCGTAAGGGGCTGAGTGACGGTCAGCCGGAAATGAGTTTACAGCTAGGGGAGCTGTCAGCGGTTCCCATCAACGTGCGGTCCCCTTCGAAGAGCGGTCGTGACGTCATCCAGCGCGAGGGGTTGGATGAGGTTCACTCTGAGGTCGGTACCGCACCCAGCATGGGGAAGTGGCGCATGTTCAAGTTGGTTCCGGTTCCTCAGCCTGTTAAGCCATGTAAGGCCCTCACAAAGCTCAACCAGTCTGTCTCGGGTCCCACTCCCGGGCCGCAGTACGAGGGGCTGCGGCGAGCTCAGTCAGTCGGGGTATCTCCGTCCCTCTTAGTGTCGCCACACCATGACCTGGAAGTTGGTCGACTGGATCCGCCAGACGCGGTCTGTGATCCGGACTTCTCATGGCCGGATCCGCCAGACGCGGTCTGCGATCTGGTCTTCTCAGGGCCGGATCCGCCAGACGCGGTCTACGATCCGGACTTCTCTTGGCCGGATCCGCCAGACGCAGTCTGTGATCCGGACACCTCATGGCCGGACCCGCCAGACGCGGTCTGCGATCCGGACACCTCATGGCCGGATCCGCCAGACGCGGTCTACGATCCGGACTTCTCTGGGCCGGATCCGCCAGACGCGGTCTGTGATCCGGACACCTCATGGCCGGACCCGCCAGACGCGGTCTGTGATCCGGACTCCTCATGGCCGGACCCGCCAGACGCGGTCTGTGATCCGGTTTCGCCCTGGCTTGAACCGCCAGACCTGGGTACCCATCCAGAACACCAGCCGCTACACATGCTCGCGCCCCATGAGGGCAGTGAGACCACAGGGCCAGAACCCCCGCTGGCGGCTACACAACCCCAGAGGGTCCCCATTTCCTGGTCTGGTCTTACACAAGGGCCTCGGTCACTTCCGTACGGCGCTCACAGGGCACAACGTCGGGTCAATCGGCAGGTGAGGGCGAGATCCTCGACTGTAGGGTCACGGTGGGCATGCCCATCGCTAGGTCGGTTCCGTAGGGCGCAGGCTAATCCTGTTCGGTCACAGAGGGCACGCACTCCCCATGTCTGGTCCCGCTGGTTACGTCCTTCGCATGTTCGGTTACGTTGGGTGCCTCCTCTCCATGTGTGGTCTCGAAGGTCGCAATATCCGCCTGATAGCCCCAAGGGGGCTCTGTCACGGTACGGCCGTACCGGGTGGATGGTCTTTCGGTCCGCTTCCCCTAGGGGGGTGTCTCCGCTACCTGGTCCTCCCAGGAGGCTGTCCCCATCGCCGGTCCCGCTCCAAGAGAGGACTCCACCGCCGGCTCCGCCCCGGCGGACGTCTCCGCCTCCAGCTCCGCTCCGGTGGGTCTCTCAGCCGCCTGTTCCGCCCCGTTGGGGTTCCCCGCCGCCTGCTCCGCCCAGAGGGACGTCTCCGCTGCCAGTTCCGCCACGGTGGGCTTCTCCGCCGCCCGCTCCGCCCAGAGGGACGTCTCCACGGCCAGCTCCACCCCGGTGGGCTTCTCCGCCGCCAGCTCCGCCCCGGTGGGCGTCTCCGCCGCCAGCTCCGCCCCGGTGGATGTCTCCTCCGCCTGCTCCGCCCAGAGGGTCGTCTCCAACACCTGCGTCCTCCTGGTGGACACCCCCTCCGTCGGCATCACTCAGATGGACTTCTCCGCCATCGGCCCCGCCCTGGTGGGCCTCCCCTCAAGCTTCTAAGTTAGGAGCGTCTGGAAGCCGCTCCTTAGAGGGGGGGCTATGTCACGATCAGCTGGAGGTGCCAGCCCAGGCTGCTGGATGGCACTACCAACCCCCCTGATTGCATGTTGTACTTTTCCAGTCCTTGTATGTCCTGTCACATGTTCTCCCTGTCTCCACCCTCCTCATGTGTTCCCCTGACAACTAATATGTTCTCCTCCCCCTCATGTGATTATCTGTTGTATAAATACCCCCCTATTTCCCATTGTTCCCCGCTCATCATTGTGTATGGTTCGTCCTACCCTTGTAAGCGTTTTTCCCCTGTCTTGTTTTGTATTTCCTGGATTGCCTGATACCTCGACCCCCTGCCTGGACTCTGACTTCTGATTGTTTTGCTGGATACCCCGATCTCACGCCTGTTAACCGTTTACGATTCTGTCTTACCTCTGCTGTACCGATTGCCGTTGATTTATCCTCGCCTGTACGACCCTGTCTTCAATAAACACACTCCGCACATGGATCCGACTGTCTGCCTCGCTCCGTTCGTTACAGAAATGATGAGCCGCACAGGACCCAGCGAGTGTGTTCCCGAGATCGGCGCATTCACGCGCTCCCCATGGAGTAGGCTGAGCGCGATCTTCCAGCTCGGACGAAGCCTCGAGGAATACGTCGAGGAATTCCTTGAGCACTGCCATTTAGTGCCCGGTAAGGAGTCCCAGTTCAAAGACTGCTTCCTGGTGGGACTCGATCCGGAAGTGTTGGATTTTGTGGTGGCAGGCTTGTACGAAGATCCGGCATGGACTTTTGCAGAGTTTTTGGATGCCGTGCTCGCTGTGTGCGGGTCCGCAATGACGGTGGGTGAAATGGAGGCGGAGGATTCCGAGCAGCACAGCGCGAGCTCGATGTCCGCTTTGTACGCTCCCAGCTCTGAGGTGCAAGCGATTTTCGGGCTCGCCCGCGGAATGGCTGACGCTGCCGGATCCAAAATGGCGGTCGGCGTTTCCTCGCTCGCGTCCGACGCGCCGCGCCCCACACAGCTGATGCCCCAATCGGTTCCGGTTTTCCCGCCAGTAGAGGGCGTTCCCACGCCGTGTATGTTTCCACCACCATGCGTGGATCTTGGCTCTGTTCTGCAGCGCCAGGGGCTGCACGGAGCACTTAATGGCTCGATCACACAGCATATGAGATGCCTGTTGGTCTCAGCTGTGTTGGACCCACAATATCGTGGGTCTATTCAGCAATCACGGCGCCAGGGGCCGCGATTGCCATGTCACGGGTCAGTGACACTGCTTGGCGGACTGTCACCCATCGCGACAGCTCCAGCCACCCAGCCTGAAGTGCCGGTTTCCTTCCAGTCGGTTCATGTCACGCAGCTCGAGGAGCTGTCGTTCGCCTCGGGGCACCCTGAGGGATGCGCTACGGTCCCTGTCATCATTCCCCAGCGAGAGGGGCTGGATGATGACCAGTTTGGCCCGGCTGCCCAGCCAGTCCCCGAGCGTCAGCCAGGTGAATTACCCGCTGCTATCCCCACTCAGCGAGAGGGGCTGAGTGGGATGCCCCCAACCACCGAGCGACAGCTGGGGGAGCTGTCGGTCGCTACGACGGTACCTGAGTTTCTCACAGCAAGCACCGCTGCCCTCACCCAGCGAGAGGGGCTGAGTGAGGTGCATTCTATCACCCAGCACCAGCTGGAGGAGCTGCCTGCCACGCCGGGGGCTCCCGAGACATCCCTAGAGGGCGCTGTTCCCATCGTTCAGCGAGAGGGGCTGAGCGATGGTCAGCAGGAGACAGAGCTACAGCTAGGGGCGCTGTTAGCTGTCTCTCCCGAGAAGTGGCTTCCCTCCGGGAGCGACTCCCACTTCACCCAGCGTGAGGGGCTGGGTGAGGCTCACTCGGGGACGGGTGCCGCGTCCAGCATGGTGGAGGTGCGCAAGGTTGCATTGGTTCCGGTTACTCAGCCTGCTGAACAATGGAGGGCCCTCACACCAGTCGATCCGAGTCTTTCGGAGCTCCTTTCCAGGCCGCAGTACGAGGGGCTGCGGCCAGGCCCACCAGTTGAGGTTTCTCTGTCCCTGTTAGTGTCGCCACTCCATGACCCTGAGGTCGGTCGGTCGGATCCGCCAGACGCGGTCTGTTATCCGGAAGCCCCGTGGCCGGCTCCGCCAGACGCGGTCTGTGATCCAGAGGCTCCATGGCCGGATCCGCCAGACGCTATCTGTGATCCAGACTCCTCGTGGCCGGATTCGCCAGACGCGATCTGGGATCCGGAGGTTCCATGGCCGGATCTGCCAGATGCAGTCTGTGATCCGGACTCCTCGTGGCCGGACCCACCAGACACCATCTGGGACCCGGTCTCGTCAGGGCTCGAGACACCGGACCCAGGCACAGATTCTGAGCACCAGCCACCGCACGTGCCCGAGCCCCAAGTGCGCAATGAGACCGTATGGCCGGAACCCCCACAACCCGTATACTACCCGGTGACACCTTTGGGTCCGCCAGGGACCACACAGCTTCTATGGAGGACGGCAACGGCCGCCGCATCCGCAGAATCTCCTCTGGTGGCTGCACTCCCCAAAAGGGTCTCCACATCTCGGCTCGGTCACACGCGGGGGGCTCGGAGGTTTCCATACGGTCCTCGGGAGGTGCCGTGTCGGGTCCGTCGGCCGGTAGGGGCGAGATCCTCGACGGTAGGGTCACGGTGGGCTCGCCCATCGCTAGGTCGGTTCCGAAGGGCGCAGGCTGACCTTGTGCGTTCACAGAGGGCGCGCACTCCCCATGTCTGGTTCCGCTGGTTACCTCCCTCACAGGTTCGGTCACGTTGGGCACCTACTCCCTATGTGTGGCCCCAAAGGTCACAATATCGGCCTGATGGCCTCAAGAAAGCTCTGTCACGGTACAGCCGTACCAGAAGGGCGCTGCTGCTGTCCGTCTCGCCTCGTTGGGTGTCGCCGCTGCCTGCACCGCACAGAGGGACGTCTCCTCAGCCAGTTCCGCCCCGGTGGGCTTCTCCGCCGCCTGCTCCGCCCAGAGGGACGCCTCCGCCACCAGTTCCGCCCCGGTGGGCTTCTCCGCCGCCCGCTCCGCCCAGAAGGACGTTCCAGCCGCCTGTTCCGCCCCGTTGGGCTTCCCCGCCGCCAGCTCCGCCCCGAGGGACGCCTCCACCACCAGCTCCGCCCCGGTGGGCTTCTCCGCCGCCCGCTCCGCCCCGAGGGAGGTCTCCGCTACCAGCTCCGCCTCGGTGGGTGTCTCCGCCGCCAGCTCCGCCTGAGGTAACAAGTTCATCATCCGCTCCACCCTGGACGGCACTGGAACTGTTGATCGGCTCAGGAGAGCACTCGTCTGGCTGGACGAGTCACCATGGACTCTCTGACCGTCAGCTCCACCCTGCAGGCTGCCTCTGCCGGTGCCGTGTGGAGCGTCTGGAAGCCGCTCCTTAAGGGGGGGGCTATGTCACAATCTGCTGGAAGTGCCAGCCGAACTCTAGGGTAGCACTTCCAGCCGCTCTGTTGTATGTTGTGTTTTTCCACTCCTTGTATGTCTTGTCACATGTTCTCTGTGTCTCCACCCACCTCATGTGTTCCCCTGGCAACAAATATGTTCTCCTCCCCCTCATGTGATCTACCCATGTATAAATACACCCCTGTTTTCATTTGTTCCCCGCTCATCATTGTGTTTGGTTCGTCCGACCCTTGTAAGCGTTTTTCCCGTGTCTTCGTATTGTGTTTGTATTACCTACCTGGATTTCCCGTTGCTGACCTCGATTGTTTGGATTACGCTTCTCGTCTCTTCCCCTGGACTCTGTTTGCTCCTCGCCCGACTTCCTGCTTTGTTTACTGGACTCTGATACGGTTTGCCTCTGATATTCCCGTCTGCCTCTGTTTGACCTCAGCCTGTTGTTTACCTCTGTGTGTCCTAATAAACACTCGCAATTGGATCCGACTGCCTCCCTTGCTCAATCGTTACAGAAATGATGAGCCGCGCAGGACCCAGCGAGTGTGCTTCCGCGATCAGCGCGTCCGCACGATCGCCATGGAGAGGGCTGAGCGCTATCTTCCAGCACGGACGGTGTATCGAAGATTACGTTGAGGAGTTCATTGAATCCAGTCACTTGGTACCCGGTAAAGAGTCCCAGTTTAAAGACTGTTTCCTGGTGGGGCTCGACCCGGAAGTGCTGGATTTCGTAATAGCAAGCTTGTACGAAGACCCGGCGTGGACTTTCGCCGAGTTTCTGGATGCCGTGCTCGCCGTGTGCGGGTCCGCCATGACTGTGGGTGAAGTGGAGGCGGAGGATTCCGAGCAGCACGGTTCAAGCTCGATGTCCGCTTTGCACGCACACAGCGCTCAGGTGCAAGCGATTTCCGAGCTCACCCGCGAAGTGGCTGAAGCTGCCGGATCCAAAATGGCGGTCGGTGTTTCCCCGCGCGTGTCTGATACGCCGCACCAGACACAGCTAATGCACCAGTCGGTTCCGGTTTTTCCGCCAGTAGAGGGCGTTCCCACCTCGGTCATGTTTTCACCACCATGTGTGGATTGTGACTCAGTCCTGCAGCGACAGGGGCTGCATGGAGCACTTTATGGTCCGGCCACACAGCGTATGGAACACACACTAGTTTCAGCTGTGTTGGACCCCCAGTTAAGCGGTACCTTTTGTCAATCACGGCGCCAGGGGCCATTTCCAGGGCCTTTAACCCCATCTGGTGGACTGTCGCGGGTCACGACAGCTCCGGCCACCCCGGTTAAAGCACCACCCACGACCCAGCCAGACCCGGTTACGCAGCTCGAGGAGCTGTCAACCACCTCGGGGCGCATGAAGGGAGTTGCTACGGTCCCTGTCATCATTCTCCAGCGAGAGGGGCTGGATGATGACCAGTTTGGCCCGGCTGCCCAGCCAATCCCAGAGCGTCAGCCGGGTGAACTACCCACTGTTATCCTCCCTCAGCGAGGGGGGCTGAGGGATGTGCACTTACTCGCCGCACACCAGATTGAGGAACCGTCCGCTATGCCGGTGTCCCCCGAGACGCCTGTAGAGGGCGCCGCTGTCACCGCTCAGCGAGAGGGGCTGAGCGATGGCCCAGTTGTCGTTGGGCTACAACCAGGAGAGCTGTCAGCTAGCCCCACTAGCATCACGCCATCTGCCACCCCTTATCGGGCCTCCACTCAGCGAGAGGGGCTGGGCGATGGCCAGCCAGAAATAGAGCTGCAGCTAGGGGAGCTGTCAGTGGTGACTCCCATGCACGACTTCCACTTCATCCAGCGCGAGGGGCTGGGTGAGGTTCGCCTGAGAAGGGGGTCCGCGTCCAGCATGGTGGAGGTGCGTAGGGGCGTTTCAGTTGCGGTTACTCAGCCTGCTGAGGAATGGAAGGCCCTCACATCGGACGACCCGAATCGCTCGGATCTCATCCCCATGCCGCAGTACAAGGGGCTGCGGCCGAGCCTACCTGTCGAGGATTCTCCGTTCCTTTTAGTGCCGCCTCTCCAGGACCCTGAGGTCAGTCGGTTGGATCCGCCAGACGCGGTCGGTGAGCCGGAGGTTCCCTGGCCAGATCCGCCAGGCGCGCTCTGTGATCTGGACCCCTCGTGGCCAGATCTGCCAGGCGCGCTCTGTGATCTGGTCTCCTCGTGGCCAGAACCGCCAGACGTGCTCTGTGATCCGGACTCCTCACGGCCGGGCCTGCCTGACACAGTCTGTGATCCAATCTCGCCAGGGCTCGAGTCCCAGGACCCAGGCGCAGGTTCTAACCGCCAGCAACTGGCCGTACCCGAGGCCAACAGGCCCGGCGAAACCGTAAGACCGGAACCCCCCAAACCTGAAGGCTACTCAGGGTCCCTTGTGGGTCCGCCAGGGATTGCACAGCTGCTGTGGACTACGGCTATGGCCGCCGCGTCCGCAGCATCTCCTCTGGTGGCTGCACTCCCCAAAAGGGCCTCCACACCCCGGTTCGGTCACATACGGGGGGTTCGGAGGCTTCCATACGGTCCAGGGAAGGCGCCGTGTCGGGTCTATCGGCTGGTAAGGGCGAGAACCTCGACGGTAGGGTCACGGTGGACACGCCCATCGCTTGGTCGGTTCCGGAGGGCACGCCCTCCCCATGTCTGGTCGCGCTGGTTTCCTCCCGCACATAGTCGGTCACGTTGGGCGCCTGCTCTCTACGGGCGGCCGAGAGGGGCGCAATATCAGCCTGATGGCCCTAAGAGGGCTCAGTCACTGCTGGGCCGTACCGGAGGGACACTGCTGCTGTCCGTCTCGCCTCGATGGGTGTTTCCGCTGCCTGGTTCTCTCAGGAGGGCGTCGCCATCGCAGGCCCCGCCCCAGAAGGGGTCCTCACTGCCCAGTCCGCCCCGTTGGGTGTCGCCGCTGCCTGCACCGCACAGAGGGACGTCTCCTCAGCCAGTTCCGCCCCGGTGGGCTTCTCCGCC
>JAVFBY010226211.1:0-10818 GCA_034781015.1 Tonicella lineata | reverse complement strand
TCTCGTGTGTTATCACTTCCACCACTCACTCGAGCAATATTTATGGTATTCACACTTCACTGTGTAATATCCTCTATTTATTTAACGTCGGAAATAATTACAAATGTTAACATTAGCTTAAAGCTATTGATCCGACAGAATCAATTTATATTTTATGCAACCGAACCGTCGATTTAAGCTCGGCATGAGATTCCCCTAGACCACCTCTCTAATGTCAATGACGAAACAATTGCAACACTGGTACCGGGCGTATCCACTTCGACTCAAGATACAGTTTCTCAAAACTCTAGCTACTTCTCCGAATTAGATACGGTTACAGAGAGAACTGTTAACCCTACATTCATTGGTTCAGAATTATGACGTCACGTGACGTCACAGAAAATGGACATGCAATATTCACATGAAAAATTAAGCCAATGTTTCTTTTGGCATCGGTGGCGTAATGGTTAGAGCGTACGAATGCAGATCCAATGGCCACCGGTTCGATTCCACTTCTTCTCTCTTGTAAAATTAAATTTATTTATTTTTGTTTTCAATTTTTTTTTATCTCGGACTTAGGGTTAGGGATAATTTAGTTGTATTTTGGTTACTGATAGTATTTTAAAGTTTTAATTGTATTTTTTAAAAACTGTTTAAAGTCTAACATCGGGTTAACAGTTCTCTCTCTATCGTCGCGTCTCCCAAATGCTCACAACAGGCCTTCCATGAGGTCGGGGAAGTGTTTAATAAAGAGCGAGTCAAAGACAAGTGGCATTAGCGTGTTAAGTGGTTAACGTTTGATAACCGTTACAATTCATAGGTACCATTTGACGATTTGAATCCTACTTGTCAGAAAATGGTAACACTTTTAAATACCGTACTGTTCATAAAGGTAAAAGTAGATAGATTAACCTGCACAACTCTTCAGGACTCACATTTTCCATAAAAAAATGGCAATCTATGCTCAATTACATCTTATCGTAAAGATTTTTAAAAAGTGCATTGTCGTATGACAGCTGTAATTCACTGACAGATAAACTGGGTCCGAGTCGGTTGTATACCGGCGTAAATTATAACCAAATGTTGAAACGAGTGTTATCTTGTAGTTTTCCATCCAATTAGTCCATTCAATATATGGGAAAAAGGGTTTGACCTAGACAAAATTGCACTTTGCAATACTATCCTGGAATCTATAGGGGTGGCTATCGAGAGGAATATTAATATCGCGATAGTATTGCGATAGTCCAAAATCTATCGCGATACTATTGCGATAGTTAAGTTACTATCGCGATACTATAATACGGGACTTTCGGGTTATGACGTTACGACAACAGTATGACGTCTTTGTGTGAAAGGACGTCGTCGCTTTACGGCAAGGTGGGGCTAACTGCCGATACTTTAACATTGCAGTGTGTCAGTTTACAGAAAACTATAGATGTAAACAATTTACTTTCGCAAAAAATATTATTTCTAGCCGTAGAAAAGCTCATTCTATAACAATTTAGTTATTTTTACTTCATATCCTTCAATATTATATATACCGCCCATGTTAAAAATCGCAAATTGACCCCACCTTGCCGTAAAGTGACAGCGTCAATTCACAAAGGGACGTCACTGAGACTCACTCTGATGTCGTAACGTCATAACCCGAAAGTCCCGTATTTAACAGACATCTTTAATGTTGGGGGTTATCGAAGGCAAGCACAATGACGCCATTAACAGTCGGTGGATCCCGAAAGCCAATACAATGAAGTTATAATCATTGGGGTCGGGATCCCGAAGGAAAACACAATGACGTAATTTACAGCAAGGGATCCCGAAGGTAAACACAATGACGTCATTTACAGCAAGGGATCCCGAAGGCAAACACAATTACGTCATTTACAGCGGGGGATCCCGAAGGCAAACACAATGACGTCATTTACAGCGGGGGTCCCGACGGCAAACACAGTGACGTAATTTACAGCGGGGAATCACGAAGGCAAACACAATGACGTCATTTACAGCGCGGGATCCCGCAAGGCAAACACAATGACTGCATTTACAGCGGGGGATCCCGAAGGCAAACACAATGACTGCAATAACAGTGCGGGGTCCACGAGGCAAACAAGATGGCGTCATTAACATTGGGTCATTCCGAAACCAAACAAAAAGGATATCATTAACAGAGGGGGATCTCAATGACAAAGAAAATGGCGTAATTTATAGTGGGGGATCCCGACGGAGAACACAGTAAGCGCCATCCAAGGGACAGATAGACCGCCACCAGTTTTGATCATTTGTATCGCCAAGGTCGACGAACCATTTGGAAGAGATGTGACATATTGAATAAATAATTTAAGAACGTCATTTTCAGATTTCCAGATCCGGTTGGTGGTGACTGGAAATCCCCAACTTAGCCGTACTTCTTATTTCATGACGCTTTTTTAAAATTGACAGCCAGCCACCTTGCGGTAAAATTGGATATTATAATGCATATTCACAATATTCATTCATATCACTGCGCAATGTGAATTTATTATCGGAATATTGTTCCGCTTTAGCTATTATTTTGGAAAATATATATTTTTTAATTTTTCGGCCTATTTGCTTTATTTTTTTTTGTTATGCACTTGATTTCATATGTCATATTGGATACGTTTATTTACAAGTTATGGACATTTGGTCGGCAGGTCCAAATACCGCGCAAATGTCCTCTTACATGGCTATTCATTACAGAAAACTATGATTCGGAGAGGACGGTGGTTAACGGAGATAGACGATTTGGAACAAAATTATGTCTTGATATACTGAAGCAGCGCTTAAAACTGAAACAAACAAAATGAACGGTTACAAAAATATAAAAAATATACATGACAATTTATTTTAGCGTATAATTACTAACAGCCATTATTTACATTTGGTTTTAACATATTTTTATTTGGAAACGAAACAAAAGTAAGCAGAATGCTTATGAGATTGCTCTGTTGACAATACATACGTGCAATTTGACATCGCTGACAGTGTAGAAAAACGAAATGATGTTCATAAAAAGGTAGAAAACTGTACAGATATATCAACCAATAGTATGGATTAAAAGGTAAAAATTAAAACGAAATATTAACTAATGTAACAATAAACATAATCAAGCAATGTTATATTGGTAGGCAGGTCGATAGGGTGGTCAGTAGGCCTATCAATAGTGCAGTACATAAGACTATATCCGTTATAAAAGTATACACATGAATGAAATATTAATAAAAAGGTAATTTATCAAAAGTTTCTAAATATTTTTGAAGAATTAATGTTACATTTTGCAGCTTCAACAATTGTTTTATTAACAGTAGTGAATGAAAAAATGATTTCACCTTAATAACCTGGCGTATTTTTTCGCTTCCATTAGGACACTGCGTTTGTGGTTATACGAGGGAATTTGCAAAATGTAGTATTCAGAAGATTCTAAATAAATTATTGTGGACAAACGTGCAAAAGTAGAAATATGATTATGGATTAGGTCGACATTTAGACTGCTGCAACCATTAATAAGTCTCCAGTGCAAAACATTGGCTAACGTAATACCAGATACGTACTTAGGAAGTTTGAAATAAACTAAGTATTTCGTTTTTAAATATAAGTGGTGAAGTTTCTGCGTGAATATTTGCAGGAAGAGAGTTCAAGTCATTAGCAGATAGGTTTTATATAATTCCGTTCTGCAAAATGCAGTAATTAGTTGTTGCTTGTCTCTAATTTCATACGGATTGCTTTCAGACACTAGAGTCAAAGTTTTCTAAAAATAGAGGAGCCTATGTATTTATCGGCGACTGCTAAGGGGAAGTAATCTCGTACAGTTTAACAGTTGGTGTGCTAACTATCATTTCATTGAAGCTATTGTCATCAAGTTTGACTCCAAATGATGTTAAAAACTTGAATTAAAAGTCGTAGCTCTTTTGAAATGGCGGCCATTTTAAAACCTAATATCGCGGCCATACGGCTATTGGAAAAAAATGTTCACAATAATGGCCTCATCCTTTGATATCTTCTCTAGTTTATGATACAAAAAAGATAATATTTAGAAAAAAAAAAAGCAAATATACATAACTTCTCACACTAGTTGACACCACACACTGCTTTGATTAGGTTATTTATTTGGTATGCCACAAACGGCCAACTAATCGGCTATGCTGGATAATCTTAGCTTAGCTATGGGACAATGCAAATAAAAGAACTATGGGTAGGCTTCCATCCCTACCGAAGCGGATGGAAGACTTGAAAACAGCGATGCAGTAACTTTTGGCACTATCCAGCTTAGATGGATAAATCCATATTGGGTTTCAACAGCTGTATCAGTTCCACACTTTAAGCCATTCACTCTTTATTGGGAATCGTGACACAACTGCATCGATGACAACAACCTGCACCGGTGTAAAGTGTATTCGTCGGCCGTCCTTGTCGATCTTGCCATTTACTTCCTCTCAAATCATCAAATAGTTAATAGTCATAATAGAGAGGTTCCGCAACAGACAGGATATACTGGCTGGATGGATACGTATCCGTAAGTGTAAGCGTATGTGACCGGTACATTGTGCGTTCCGCTGTCCCGTGTTGGTTACTCACTAGAGTAATGACTGGAATGAGGCTGAATACAGCGCTCGCTTTAGATCTGATTTCAAGCAATCATACTCCACTTTTCAAACAAGCATGCACGGAATTTTCCTCACAGATACATATAGGTTATACACGATGACATCTCTGACGTGTGGGTGTATGATTTTGGCCTAAATTAGCCGAAATCATATCTGTTCCGGTACTGACGGTTATGGCAGCTCACATCCAGGCAAACAGGATATCCACGAGTGTGCAGATTACGGATACGTCAGTTACACATAAAGTGATGACGTAACCTGCTGCGTGGGGATAACCGGTCCGTTGCGGAACCTCTCTATTCGTTGCTGGAGATATGATAACCGCTTTGTCCAAACCGGTTTTTGACAGATTCGGTGGCGGATTCGCGTTAAACGGTGTGTCGACTGAAGCTTCATATGCGTTACACGGAACACAATGCTTAAAGCGTCCCACGAAACACATGGCTTAAAGGTCCCACGAAACACAGGGCATAAACACATCTGAACACAAACGGTATAGTTAATGATAGTACTTTACAGTATTAACAGAATGTGGTCTATGGGAACAAATAACTGCCGCTATCGACAAGGCTTCGTCAATTACGAGGACAATTTCTTGTGTGAACACGAATATTATTATTATTATTTGGGCAATAATACCTTCTTTTTTAAAAGTTTCTAATTCAGTGTCACCGTCTGTTATAAAAACTGTAACACTGTTTGTTTGTAGTTTTATCATATTGTCAAAACATTTCTGTGGTTGTGTTGCTTTATAGTGCGGAATACACCACCTTGGCTTCATGCATATTAATTATTAGCAAGAGAGGGTCAGTCAGACCTAAAAATAAAAAATAAAAAAAATAAACCCTAACCCTTAGTTTGTATTAAAAACCGTAAAAATTGAAATTTAGTTTTAAAAAGAAATAGTGAGGCTATAACGACCACTAGCTGTTTGTACCGGAGCCCTCAAACGACTGAGGAGAAGAAGCTGTCTCCCTCGAAGTTCGTACCGAGGAAAAATAGTATGCTTTGAACAGTTAACAGTGAATTTTTTCACATTTCTGTTGTGTAACGTTTATTTACTGTTGCATACATGCGGGTGGTTAGGCGGGAGCTTCCTGATGCCCCAGTGCTGTTTGAGCTAAGGGACATCAGGAAGTATAATTGTTTTCGTAGGGTCATTTTTTCCCTGCTCTTGTCCTGTCTCGTCGTTTATGTTGCCCGAGACGTCAAGGGTGCATGGTTTCCTCCATCCATTGGGCTGGCACGCCGTCATATAAGTGAAATACCATTGAGCACGGCGTCAAACCCCAATCAAACAAATAAACCCAGCGTATTTTTTACAAATGTTACAGGGTGTACATCATGTATGTATATTTATGTTTCACTGGTTGGAACATGTGTATATTGTAATATAGGACTTTTTCTGCTGTTTATGTTTTTGTTAAAGAACACAAAAATACGCTGGATTAAAAAGCCTGCAAAAAACATATTTAACAACTTTATTAGCATGTACAAAAGCAAACAAAAAATATTTCGTTTTATAGCTTGCTCACGATTATACAAATGCGTATATTTTTGTCTGGCCTTGATACGAGTAAATTGAGCGTGGCTGCTACATACTACGAATCAGATTGGCTCAAATGACAATTTAAACGAAGACGTATACACAATGGCGATACACCCATACAGCTGCTATTAACATGATACGATTAATCTGTCAAGAAAAGTTGTGAAGTTCAATGGCTTCTTCTAGGCTGATGCACGCAGAACTAAACGACAGAATGAGAGCAGCGCCGGTCCCAGTTCGACTCGCGGTTAGCTTAACAGGCTTAAATCAGATTGTAACAATCGTGCTAATGTGGCTAAACGAATCATTATCTGGCAAATGCAATTTTAGCCATTAACATTGTTAATAAAGTGATTGATGATTTGAGACTCTTTCTATAGATAGAAGAACCCAAATGGAACAGTATCACTGTTTGTTTGATTTTTGGCATTTACATAGCGATTTACATCTCTGTGCTTGTATTGCTTTTCTATTTAATACACCGCCGTCGTATAAGTGAAATAACCTTGAACACGATACCAATCAATCAATCAATCGGCTAGCCAGTCAACCATCCAACCAACCAACCAAACAACTTATCAACAACCAACGAAGCGATCAATTAATCAATCAATCCTTATCAACACAACATTCAATCAATCCATTCTTTTCGACGGCGCTCTATCTGATATGAATTCTTTTTGATTTGAACTATATGTGCATTAAGGCAGATAACGTTATAATTTTATTTGATTCACACAATCTGTCATTTCTTTTGTTGAAAGTTAAATGTAAACACATTGGAATGGAGTATGCTACCAGTAAACCTTTTTATTCCAACGGAGATTTTTGCGACACGTGTCGATACGGTTGAACGATCACGAACTGGTGATTCTCTTTGACTGCTTTCGCGCGACTGCTCCTGGATTCCCGTTATCATCCCAGGTGTGCTTTTTGCCGTGCACGCGCGTATACCCCGATCAGCACGGGTGTAACACTTCTGTGTCAACGCGTCGAATGACGTCACATTCTGCGCACCCCCGACTACCCTGCTCTGGAGCAAAACGGTCATCAAATAAAAGGATAGTTTTTATTGGTCTAGCTCTTTGTTTCTCTCTAAATATGTTCGCGAGTTGAGGTAATCACCCTTGTTGTAGCCATTTAGTACTGTTTATTTTTTCAACGCCGACTAGAACTTTGCGACAAATAGGCGACATGTCAAGCTTTCAGTATCGTGCACTATTTTCAAGGCGGGAAACCCCCTTTTACGGAAAAGCATATTCCATGGAAATCTGTGTGAATGTGTATAGTTTGCCAAACAATAATAAATAAAATGTCAATCTAAGCACAATTACATTTGATAATTAAGGTTTAAAAAATTGAATTTCTCTGTTGTCGTGTGACATCGTCATGTAGATCGTGTGTATTCTTACAGCAGTAATTCGCAGATTGACGACCGCACAATTTTCTTCAATTTGATGCATATCACAGCATAAAATTGAACCTATTTGTGACCTAGCCGGTTATATACTGGCTAAGGTTTTAATCCAATGGTAAATCCCCCTGGAGAAACATGACGTCACCTTACCCGAGTCGGGTTACACCCGAGGAAGTCGCCCTAAAGCGCCTTTGTAGAAAATCTAAAATCCTGGATTTCCGCTAAAAAACATATCCGGAGGCAGTTGTAAGTCTGAACCCCTACAACAACGGAATGCCATAAATAATACATATTTTTGTGTGTCTTATTGGGGGGAAAATCCTGAATTTTCCAGTGTTTATCAATATGTTCATTTTTTTTATATAAACTTGATTTATTTCAGAAACAAAAATACACATTAAGCCATAGGCTTATCCCGTTTACATAATAAAGGATAACATATATAATAAAGCTTAAAAACAAAATTATTGAATTGGCTAGTATTTATAAGATGTTCGGATTTATGAGAGAGTTATGAAAGCCAGTAATCTACTGAAGAATTGTAAATGGTATATATACGAATAATTTTGCTATAATCAAATCATGTACATAGTACATAAGAAGTTGTAAATATATATTGCACACATGATCATAATCATATTTATACATACAAACAAACACACACATACACATGTGCACGCGCACACACACTTACAAATACGTATATAATAAAAGTGAATTTGGAGAAAAGAAAGAATTGTTTGTTTGTGGTGCCCCCTATTAAATATAATCAATAAAATTGATAGATATAGCCGATAATGTGTGAATGGACTTGTGAATTGTCGGACGTGGGATGTCGGACTTGTGGGATGTGGGATTTGTTATCAATGTGTGCGTCGAACAATACGCATTGAATTGATATTGCACGATAATACTTAAATATTTTTCATAGGAGTTTGGACGTGTTTTCAACTATGCCAAATTGTACAAGTCTATTCATTCCCTCTGGTTTAATTTACAATTGTAAAACATCTTTTTATATTTAAAGACATTTTTTTACAATTATAAATGTCTTATTCATATCCACGTCTCTTGTTAGAACGAGAAGCATCATGATTATTAAAATCGATAGATTAGGATTGGTTTCAGGAATTCAGGGGAGAACACTTGTGTCCGATTATCAAAAGACAAGTTATCTCCCATTATTCTATTTATCTTCATATTCTAACATATTCGTCAAAAGTAAAAAAGGCCAAACAAGGTGAAAGGCAAATATCGTTTTTCTTTAATATATCGTTAATATTGTTTTTTAAATAAAATCTATTGGTTCGTGTATTCATTTTCTTTAGCCATGCTAACTCTTGAAAAAAAATACCTGTTTTGAAGAATAACACTATGCTAGCTACCGAAGTACCGCCAGTGGTACACATAATACGCCGCTAACTGAATTGATATAACCATTGCAATATTTAATAAACATTGATGTTGAACCAAATTATACCAGTATAGGAATTATACATACGTCTATTTATTGTCAAACATAACAGTGACAGTCATTCGTGAGCAATACAGACAGCCCGTTGTTCTAAGTTGTCAACTTCAAATCAGCAGAGACTGTGGACCTCTAAAGCAAATACAGGGAATTGTTTTAAAATCTCGATCACTTGGCACTATGAATTCGTGGTAAAATCTGTTGAAAAATCAAGCCCCTGATATGAAAAAAAAATCAATAAAATTTTGTATACAGTGGTTTTGATCTTTGACTGAAATTTGTTTTGGGGATTTCAGTGAAATGTCATGTATGTCAAAATTGGTTGAAAACCGAAGGCTCCAAAGTGATCATTATAACTACGTTAGTCTACCCATTAGCCTATGAAATAAATTTCACCTATCATAGTGAGATATATCGCAAGAACAATTATCCTATTTTTCTCACACCACTCCCCTGATAGTTCCACTCTAAATATGTTGCTAATTGTGTCGGTATACACTAGTGATATTATCCAAAGGATGACAAAACATTTTCAATAATATTTTTAATAATATGTTGATGTATAATCGTTGTACATTCCAGTGCCGAACATATCGTTATATGACGTCGCCTACATCATCATGTATATCATACTGCCGACTACAAAATAAATATGTTCTTACAAGAAAATCCTCCAAAAAGTGAAAGAACAAATAGCGAAGTGTGAGAAAAAATATTACCCAACTCGAGTCAGTGTATTAAGAAAACTATCATCACAATTGTCTTTTAATTCAGAAAGTGTTGCTCAATTAAAATACTCGAGTGATAATCGTTTTGATACAATCCCTGGCGTGAGTTAACCAATTTATAATTTATAACATATAGTTTGACAGTCGCGTAATTACCACTGGCACTTGGAAAGAGATTATACATCTATCATTTTCTAAATTTAAATTCGGCGGAGACATCCATTAAAGATTCCTTTATGTGCGCCTCGAACTTGCAAAACAGAGCTATTTTTTATTGATATCGTTTTGTTCACGACACAGCGTTGCTGAAATACCGCTGAATGTGGAGTCAAACACCAATCAATCAATCTTCATTTCGTTTGTGAATGATAGAGGCATAATACACAATGCCTATATCATGCTTCTAGCAAACCAACGTCATCAAACCATTCGTTATCGTTATCAAACGTTATAATTTTTGTGACTAAAAAGTCACAATTATGACCCGAAGTTGGAAATACTTAGCGTATCACACGACTACGCGTCAAACCTGTGTAACACTGGCCCTGCATTTAAAATCATTGTACCCCAAGACATTCAAATATTAAAAGTATACTAGGAGATATCAGAATACTGCCATCATTTTACTTGACAAACGGGTCTGAATGCGCCAATGAGTTTTCTACCTTTTAGCTAAAAGAATCGAAAAACTAAACACAAAACGCATTTTATACTTGCACAAAAACACAACGGATTTCTTAAATAGTGTGTTCTGAAGTAGAGTGTAGTTGTTGTTTGTTTTATTTGAATGGCGCATTCAAATCTGCACAATAGAGATTTATGCGCGCCAGAATTTTAAATTGAGTTCAACATATGGCCGGTATATAATATTTCAGAAAGATATCCAGTTCATATTTAATAGAACAAGGAGGAAAGCTCTTCAGAGACCTGCGGCGGGTGGGGTCCTTTTCGACAACGACAGTGTTCCTTGATTTAGCTCCAAAGGTTGGATACCATTGTATGATCAACTGAGAAAGCCGGGTAGGGACGCAACCCACTGCATAACAAGTTGC
>JAVFBY010225989.1:0-10820 GCA_034781015.1 Tonicella lineata | reverse complement strand
AATAAAATTTTATTTAGCATAGATAGATAACATCTTACATGTACATGCATTTTCAATATTACTTCACATTCTTTGTTTTGTCATTGTTGCATTTTCCTTTTACTTCTATATAACACATATGTCATCTTACAAATAGATAATATCCTTTTCGTACAATTTAGATTTCCTTAATTTACATTCGAAATTAAAAACATGTTTCAAATTTGCATAGTTTCCATATTTGAATTTACTGATACAAAGTTTACCAATCAAAATGACGAAATTAACAAAAGTGTTACAAGAACCGTATTTCCTATCATAAACTCCAAGTATTACATCAATTTTTGTTAACACAACCTTTTTCTGTAAATATATACTTAACGCTTTCTGTACATCATTCCAAAAACACAAAATTTGTTTACATTCATAAAAGAAATGGTCGATAAATTCAACTGCTCCACAAACGTTACATTTATCTGTTTGTGCTCTCATGATCTTTTTTAAATAAATATTTGTAGGGTAGATGTTGTGGAGAATTTTCCAATTTAGCTCCACAAGCCTTGGTTGATTTGTGCTTCTTCTGGCCAATAGCCATATTTCATCCCATGGTAATTGTAAAGAGAATTTTTTCTCCCAAAAAATTTGACTAGTAATTATAACATCGTTAAGAAAGAATTCATTCATAATGTAAAAAGTATTTAATTGGGAAGAACACATACCGTCAAAATGTAGATCTTTTTCTAGTGACATATGTTTGATGATTATGGTGCTTAATGCATATTTCAGTGCGTTATACTCAAACATAAAAGAAGGGCATGGTTTTACTTTGTTAAATAAATCTGTGTAACTAAGCATGGTGCCATTTACATTGATCACATCCTTAACATACAATATATTACTTCTAATCCATTTTGGAAAAAATAGCAATGTCCCTTTATATCGAATATTTGTATGGAGCCACAAAATATCGTGCCCATATACATGTTTTGACTGGCCTTTACACTGTAACCAATCTTTTAGCACTTGTTTATAAAATATTGGTACATTGCTTAAGTTAATATATTTAATGATTTCGTTGAAGTAAGAACAGATTTTGAATTTACATAAGTTTCCAAAACTTTTATTAATTGTTATTAACGGCAAAACTGCCCACGTTTCATTATTTGCTTCCTGTAACCTCTGAACCCACTTTATTCTCAAGCTTTTAATCCAATTAAAAATATCAATCATTGTTAGCCCTCCATATTTGTAATCTTTAATCACTATTTCCCTTTTTACTCTTTCTGCACTTGAGCCATCTTTGTGCCACACAAATTTAAAAAATAAATAATTATTTTTTTTTACGATATTTTCTGGTGGTATCAATGACATAAACAGATGAGTTACCTTGGAAATAAGTAAGCTTTTGACAACTAAAATATTCCCTGCTATGGTTAGATTCCGTTTATTCCATCCTAGTATCATTTTCTCCATTTAGTTTACTCTGTTCTCCCAATTTAACATTATATCTCCAGCATCACAGCTATTGCTAAAGTAGACACCGAGAACCTTCAGATACTCATTTCCCCCTAACTTCCACTTGACTTTTCCTGGCTTATCATTCGATGCTTCCATCTGCCAGCCCACACAGCTTCTGATTCTTTTCATTTAACCTCAACCCCGAAAAAATACCAAAATCTTCAACTATTCTAATTGCACAAAAAATGACTCCTCGTCCCTGAAAAACATGGTAGTGTCATCGGCATACTGTGACACAAATATTTCTTTATATGTGCTAAGGGGAATTCCCTTTACATGATTATTCTGTCTAATTTTACAAGCTAAAATTTCTACAGATAAAACAAAAATTATAGCACTTAGGGGACAGCCTTGTTTAATTCCTTTCTCTGTAGGAAACCATTTTGTTAACCACCCACCGTTTGACACACAACTATTTGTGTCAGTGTTTAGTACATTTATCCATTTACAAAACTGATCGCCAAAACCAAACTTTTTCAGTACATGGCTCATATAATTCCTTGAGATTGAATCAAACGCTTTAGCAAAGTCTAAAGCTAAAATTATTCCTGGCAAATTATTCATATCAGTATGCGTTATTATATCTTGCACTGTTCGTATATTTTGAAACATATCAACATTGATCTTGACCTAGACATTCTGCTAGAGAAAAGTTGCAGTATTTACCAAAAATTGTCACTACATTGCCTTTGGAGAATCATAAGTCTTGATTTATCCGGTTTAGACAGTAAAACGAATGGAATAATATAAACCAACAATTTAACAATGTGATTCGACCAATGTCTTTAACAGTCTGACCTGTTGATCTGCGGACTAATGAGTTTGTTGGCTTACTTGAAGTTCATGCGTACTGCAATTTCATTGAGTAGATCTATTGAAAAACCATGGTATTTTATTTCCCCTTCTTCTTCATACTTCATAACAAACGGTGGAGCCTAAATGTAAATTTATAAAACATAGCATAGAAATGTAGAGGAATATATTATTACATTTTTAGGTTGTTTTATCCAGAGAGTTTTAATAATATTTTTTTTAATGTGAATTCCGTCAATTATTTAATTAGGTACAGCCCATTATGTATACAACCTCTGCCCATTCTATATGCTTATATTTATGTAACCTGTAGGTATATAAACTAGAAATTTATGTTGATATTGACAGTGAAACCAACTAATTACCTTTGCTACCAATCTCATTGGGATATTACAAAATCAAAAAATGAAATGATTAAAACTCACTTCAGTAGCTGTTACAACAAGTTCTTGCTTTCCGAAATCATAGAAAATATTACTGTATAGTTTGTCGTCAGCTAGTTTTAGTCGTTGTTGTGTGTCCCAGGAGCCGGCCTCTTTCATTCTATCTGGAAGCTGTCTGTCCACGGTGAACAGACGATACTGCTTGATCAATGGATCTCTCTCTACTGTTTCCAAACCAGAACATGTTGGAATCTGCACCTGGAAGTCATGAGATTATAAACTGTTTAGAGCACATCTTCTTGACTTAGAGGTCCGTAGCTGGATTGACTTGACTTTAGAATAGTTCCATCGATATGCCACATACAATGTATCCCTTCAAATTGGTATATGGTCACCCATTTTATCCCCAAATCGCGCAATAACCTAAAGAAATTACCAAATAATTTAATGAACAGTATTTTCGTTGTTTAGGGGTAACACTTTCTCAGAATTAATTCTAGTTGAGATTTTTTTTATAGAAGTTGGCTGAGTACTGGCCAACTTAGCCAGTTGGCTGAGGTATATGAGCAGAATGTCCAGTTAACGTTACATATAATAACCCCAGGTTGTAGAAAGAGTGCAAAATTTCGATCACCGCTGTAGACAGCCAACCCACACAAAGTTATTATTTATTAGCACCTGCGCACCATGTTATAGAGATGGTACCCCGACAAATTTATTATGTATTAGCACCCTCGCACCAGGTTAATGAGATAGCAACGCCGCACCATACTATAGAGAAAGCACTCACGCCCCATGCTATGGAGATAGCTCCGACGCAACATGTTATATAGATTTTGCCCAATTGTTCCAAATGTTAAGAGAACGCCCCAATACGCCCCACTACTCTCCCATGTTATATTATAATCTACATGTAGGCAAAATGGCGTCAACCCTTCACACATTCCATGAAGCGGTAGACCGCTTTGAGGTCATCAAATTCCCCAACACATCTCTAGCAAGACAAGACTTCATCATAGCATGACGCCATGACGTTTACAGTTCAACACAAATAAAAACAGAACAGCCTCTCCACAGCGTTAATATGCAATATAGAATGAGTTACTATGCTGTAGTATAGGAGTTCCTCTCCATTCCTTTTCACAGTGTACATATGTAATAAAGTGAGAGTTCCTATGTTGTAGGCATGGTAGTTCCTCTCCACGGCGTTAATATGTAATAAAATACGAGTTTATATGTTTTGGGGATAGGAGTACCTCTCCATTCCTCTACACAGCTGTTTTATGCAAAAAAAGTTGGCCAATTGCTGGGCCGCTAAAAGATCGAGTGGTAAAATACGCCGCAGAAGCACGCCTTTGACTGTGCAGTATGATTGGTCGATCCGACTGGCTTGTGGGACAAAGACGCTGATTGGTCAACTTTGCATGCGCGGCGTTACTGATTGGTGCGAATTTCAGGCTACTTATTGGTCAATTCCGGGGCCGCCGATTAGTCGAGCGGCAAAACACGCCGCTGTAACACGCCTCTGACTGAGCACGCTGATTGGTCGACCCAGCTGGCTTGCGGTGCAAAATATATGTAGGACTTTCACTCGAACAATGGCGACAAAGTATACATATAGCA
Organism: Tonicella lineata; assembly: GCA_034781015.1. Lineage (NCBI taxonomy): Eukaryota > Metazoa > Mollusca > Polyplacophora > Chitonida > Mopaliidae > Tonicella > Tonicella lineata. The sequence continues at coordinate 6,504 of JAVFBY010225989.1, read as the reverse complement.
CGAGGCACACAAATTGGAATGTCTGCCAAGTGCCAACGCATGACGTCATCACCCACCTATCTAATGCCCTGCCTTGGTGTGATGACATCATGCTTTGCTGACGACATCACGTGCTAATGTTGTGTTTGGGAATATGATGACGTTGTCTGCTTCATTGAAAAGTGTGCGGTCAACGCTGTCAGTACGTTATTTATTTATTTGTTTGTTTGTTTGTTTGTTTGTTTGTTTGCTTGCTTGCTTGCTTGCTTGCTTGCTGACGTCACAGCGTTCGACTGCTTCAGTGAATGTGTGTGGAGGTAGGCGCCATTTCATCAAGTTGTAGCATAACATGGGGAAGTAGTGGGGCTATCACTTAACAAGGGGAAATAGTGGGAGATATTTCTATAACATGGTGCGATGGAGCTATCTCTATAACATGGTACGTGGGTTCTATCTCTATAACATAGTGAGGGGTGCTTTCTCTATAACATAGTGAGGGGGTACTATCTCTATAACATGGTGGGGGGTGCTCTTTTTGTTTAGACTTGTAAAGGGCAAAAAATAGTTTAATGCAAGTAATTCATTTTACTAGGGGGTGGGTGGGGTGGGTGGGAGAGGGGGGGGGGGGGCGGTGCAGTTTGCATCGCTAGACAATATACCCAGGCAGCCTTCGGTAGTTTATCTCTTTCTACCGTTGCCTGTATGTACATGTTTGTCACCGTGTTCCAACTATACCTCGTAACATAGTGAACTTGGCGAAAAGGACCTATGTTTTGTCTAAAGGTGCGCTTTGGAAAACAACTCCTAGTTGACTGGAACAGATTGTCAGTTGATCTGTTGTCAATTATTGTCGATAAACAAGTATCTATAGTAAACTTAAATCCGCGTACGGTATTTGTAAGGTCCCATCCTGGTATTATGTTGTGGATCGAGTAGTAAATATTATATAAGCAATGTTAAAAAATAGATGTATAGTTTCATTAACTGGGATTCACATATTAGACGACTCCAAATGCTTTTGTGGACACATGTATGAATCTGCAGAGCACTATCTCTTTTATTGCAATACCACATCCTGCCCAGAGGGCAGCACTTCATTAAAATTAAAGATTATGTGGCTTCATTGGTGAATTGACCCCACGTTTGCTACTATGTAGTGATAACAACCTGTGAACAGAACTAAATACAAATCTAGCAGGCTTTGTTGCTGACTTTATACATTCCTTTAAACGTTTTGATATTAAATTGTAATAGTCTACTAACATAATACCAGCATATGTTCTATCTTTTCACCTGCATCCCCAAAACTTCTGCACCTCAAATACTTACAGGTAGGCTCGTATTTCCGGGACACCTTGAAGGGAGATCTTGCAATAACAACGGACATATAAGTTTGATAACAGATTTATTCACAGGGTATATTTTTTCTGTTATATTTAGAACCATCAACATAGCATCTAAGAACTGGACTTCTTTTTCCTGAAAATAATATCAAAATATTTAGTCCACGACAACGAAGGACACTTATCAATGTAAAAGATAAAATATAACCACCAGTAAGTAAACTTATAAGATCCCTTCCTGTAGGCAACTCACACTTCCATAAGTTGTTGTCATCTACGATTAAACGTTTGCGTAGAAAGTAGTATGTAACACCCATATGACGATGAAAGTTAAAACTTTGTGTCAAAACGGAAATAATTTATCTACCAACATTTATTTGAAGTTATTGACACTTCATACTAAGGCGTTGTTGATGAAATAGATTACAAACCGTTGCTAATTGACGTGGAGCCATACAAAGACTAGCTGAGCATTCAGGCCACCTGTCTCTAAAGCATGAATAGTAATCTTCCCGGTAAGACTTAACGAGCACCACACGGGAGGTGGGGTAAGTATGGAGCAGTTGTCTGATAATACCTGGGTCTGTGTCAATCAGTAGAGTCCACGTAAACCGAGCACTGAATAAACCTTTATGCTGAAAAGAAAAAGCCAGTCTGAGAGTATGATAACGTAAATTTAGAAAAAGTGTGAATACATAAAAGTAGAATGTTTGTAAAGTGAAATCAATTTGACTTGCTCTGTTGGACATATAACACCGCATTTACAATCGTTTCCAAAGCTTGTTTTTCATTTTAGAAAATATCATCTATTCTGTAACACATATAGCATTGGGTGGAACAATGTTCTCATGGTACAGGTCGATGCTGATATGATCAAATATATTGTTTAAATTAAGCATGGATTAATTGTTATCAGATAATCTGTTAACAGCAGATAATACAATTGCCACACGAAAAGGTCCACTCTCTGTTTAACTATGTTACATATCTTTATTTGTTTGCTTTCATTAAACAGCTTAAATTGTGGGTTTTTTGTGTTGCCACTGAAAACTGATAGTAGCTTACCTTGGAGATTATCTGCGTAAATGTAAACAGTGACCCTATAAAGAACCAGTTCTCAGAAATACCCTCAGCACTGTTTGTTGACGGTAGAGAGTTCCAATCACCCATACTGACCTTCACAAGGTTAGCAGACATACGGAACAAAAACTCCTGCAATTCACTTCTTTCTGCATGTTTTGGGATACGAAATATTTTGGCGTTATACCAAAGGTAAATATATAAGTAAGTTTGTTAGTAAGATAGCATTTTTGCGCACTGCAAACTTATAGTAATAAGCGTTGTAGGATGACCGTTATACTGGCCTTACTGATACACTGATGCATTTGGGGATAAGGGACAACTTAAAGTATAGATTTGTTCTGGAGTTTTGTTGTTTTGTCATGTATTTATCTCGCTTGGCATTTATATTGCCAGTGCCGCCAGGCATGGTTTCCTCCACCCATTGGTCTGGTATGCCGTCAAGTAGGTTAAATACCCCTGACCACCCCGTTAAACCCGAAACAAATAAACCCTTACAAATTGCTTGATATTTGATAATGTGATAGAAATTTATAATCAGCCAACACTTCAATTCAATTTGTAAAATCATCTCTTTTGCCAATAAAATAATTTTGCTTTGAGTTAACGACCGCAACACACTCTCGTACATGTATCTAACCGATCAAAAATAAACCAAGGTTTTTTAGGTTAATTGTCCAGAAACCAGTTCATATTAATACTATATTTAGTGAGGACCTACCTAATATTGCTGTCAACGGTAATTTATTCTAACACCGCCCAAAAGAACACCTACGGTAAAATATATTTCAGGCCAAATAAGAGTATATGGACTTTCGTATGGACCATAAAGAGAATTATGAATCTGTATATGCACACTCACCATAACTCTCATCAACAACAATAAAAATGTCTTTCCACTCAAAGTCATTCACAATGTCCTCTATAATATGGCTGTGTGTTCTAAATGTGGACATCAGCTTTACTCCAGAGTTGCCTTCCTTTTCTGTCTCTTCTGCTATGGTCATAACGTGGGGAACACATTGGTTCCCAATCACCATTCTTAGAATCCTTTGATCATCATATGACAATGAAGAGACAATCCCACTGACGTTCAATTCTGACAACTCACACACTGTCGAAAAATGAAACCCCAACAACAATCTATGAACTTAAGAGATTGGCTCTTTAATAAGACAGGAAATTGATTAATTTTAAAAAGCCGGGGTTTTGGTAACGTTTAATGCCTTCTTAAAGACAAAACGTGTTAACTATGATATTTGTGCAAAGTATTATATGTGCTATTGTTTATTTTCTGATACACGCATGTTATCAACTGTATTTGTCAACACACTCCGGCCCCTCGCTCGAACTCTTCCATAATATCCAGTAAAACCTTTGCTTACTGGTAGTCACCAACATACTTATCTTAAACGCGTATAATTTTAAGTGCAAGCACGTGTTATTTTAAACATCGGGTATTATTTCACGATACTGTATAAGTTAATGCACGTGTTTACTGTGGAGTTGTGAACTTTTTTTAAAATTAAAACGATGCGTGTAGGCTATGTGTTGCCCACGAGACAGTGTGCTTATTCAAAAACATAAGGACGGCCTTGTTACAATCTTTTCACATTTGGGAAACATCACAAACGGGTCGTGCCTGGTGGCGAGGAGACACTGTTTTGGAGTTCCTTGTTATAATTATAGATCGTGTCACTTCCGGTACGATATCCATATCGAGCAGGAAAACACTTTCTCTAAACCAGCTGTGAACTCTGTCACAGTAGTCGCCTGACAACACTTACAATGTACTCTGTCACGGTAGTCGCCTAACAACATTTGCAGTGTACTCTGACACGGTAGTCCCTGACAACATTTACAGTGTACTCTGTTACGGTAGTCGCCTGACAACATTTACTGTGCACTCTGTCACGGTAGTCGCCTGACAACATTTACTGTGTACTCTGTCACGGTAGTCGCCTGACAACATTTACAGTGTAATCAGTCACGGTAGCCGCCTAACAACATTTACAGTGTAATCAACCACGATAGTCGTCTGACAACATTTACAGTGTAATCAGTCACGGTAGTCGCCTGACAGCATTTACAGTGTAATCAGTCATGGTAGTCGCCTGACAACCTTTACAGTGTACTCTGTCACGGTAGTCGCCTGACAACGTTTATTGTGTTATCAGTCACGGTAGTCGCCTAACAACATTTACAGTGTACTCAGCCACGGTAAGTCGCCTGACAAAATTTACGTTGACCTTTGTCACGGTAGTCGCCTGACTACATTTACAGTGTCGATCGATTTAAAAATGATCCACATATGCCCAATCTTAATTGAAGGCTGTAAAGTGGGGCCAATATTGACTGGAGGCTGGAAAGTTGGACCAATTTTGATTAAAGGCTAGAACGTGCGACTAATTTTAATTAAAGACTGCAAAGTGAGACCAATATGAATTAAACGCTGGAAAATGAGGCCAATTCTGATTAAAAGCAGGAAAGTTAGATACATTTTGTACTTTGGTTAGTGGGGACGAACCATAATCAGTCATTAGTTAGAAATCTAATCCGACTACATTAATGGACCACGGGACTCGATATGATATTAAACATGATATGTGTTTCTTGCTTTTGTCGGATCTGGCATGAACGCCTTGCATTGCAAACATATTTGTAGAGCATTATTCAACTTCGCCTAACTTTTTAACAATCATTTTAGCTCCATTTACATGTAGGCCTATATGCTGATATCAACATTAGGCTTGTAGCAAAAACAAATGCTGTCGCTCCAAGATTTAAGGTTTTGTTATTGCATTTGTCAAACCCTTGACAGTGGTGCTGTGTGCATTTATAAAAAAAAAATAAAAATAATATCATTGGAAAGTTGAAAATTCAAGCTCCTGTACGGTTTTCGTATTACCACCAGGTATATGCTGCAAAATTTGCAACGTAATCCTTACATTATTGAGAAACGAAGGGTCTATTTAGTTAGTGTAACATCAATAACAAGAACAAAAAGCACCAACAAGAGAATGGGCATTATATAGTTAAAACGCTAGTCAATAAATACAGATTATAACAGCCGTATGAAGATGGCAACACAATTAAAAGCTTAACATCACAGCTAGGAAACAGCAGTTCTCGTTAAGCATTATGCATTATTAGGCTACCAAGCAAATATCACAATATAGTTTGCTTATATATTTTGCCATTGCAATAAGGGCCTACATTGTACCCGTATAAAAAAGTACCACGGTGGTGGCCAAAATACCGTTGTAAAACCATGGTATACCATGGTGTAAAACGGTACATCGGCCTTTTTCAATGGTAAATCCATGGTACAACATGGTACTTTTTTATAAAGGAATCATCTGAATAGTGAGACAATGAGCCAAAACTATAACTGAAGTCAGAAATTCACTGTTGTGGAATAGCGTATTCCTCATTGTGAATAACGACTTGATCCAAACTGAGCTAAATCAATCGAATCGGTCTATTATGCAATACTCACCCGTTTTACTGATGCTCTTGTATGAGATATTTTCAAGATGGCGCCATATGACATCCACATTACCATCAGGACTATTTCTTGCGAATTGCCAAACATTTCTTAAAACAGTTTCAATTCGATGTTGAGACAGCGGGTCGATTTCATGGCGATGTAATACACCTGTAAATGATCAAATACACATCTCAGTTAATATTCCTCTAAATTCATTGAAGAGGTTGCATCTGTTAATCTGACATTCTAACCCAATTGAATTTGTTTCTGTAATCTGATTGGTTGTTCGTTTTATTTTGCGACCGCAAAACCTAGCATTAACCGTCGCAAATTTAGCAACGTCACAAAAGTCACGCTTATATATTTTGACGAGGGGCCGTAGGTAACAAGTTATTAAGTTAAAGTCAACAAACACGAAACACGACAAAGTGACCCTGTAATAAAAGATAACAGACGGACAAATGTAAAGCTCTTTTTTTCTCTATCTTAACACATTTATACACTTCAATATGTGACTAAAAATTATATAATTACAATTCTAAAACCTGAACCACTCGTGTAACATGCGCAAGATAGGGAAACGATCGACCATTTATGACGCAATAAATGTAG
>JAVFBY010225878.1:0-10820 GCA_034781015.1 Tonicella lineata | reverse complement strand
TATCCTAGCTACTGATCATACCGTTTTGACTTCTTTGGTGTCATCACTAGTACAGCGTTTTGCATCACGTTGAAAAGCAGGCCTATGAAAGCTACATGTATCTTCTGATTGCTTGGGTACATGCTCGCAATTCTACATTAGAACGAGAGAAACTCAGCTTTCCACTGTCAGTTATGGCAAGGTAGAAAAGAAAGTATAAGGGTCAACGTGGATCTTCTTCTTTTACACCTTGCCTTCGGAAGATGGTTGGTAAAGTACATGTATCAGACCACTATACTTCTGAGGAGCATGTCTTATTGAATTCAAGCGCCCGATCACTGTTTCCCTAGGGTAAGCCAAATGTTTCGGATTCTTGATGTGCCTACTGTAAAAGCCAGGGAATTTGTGTTATTTAAATCACATTCGTACAAACAGGCGTTATTTTCACCCACGTCTTCAATCTGAAAAGACGTGGTCAGACGAACAACTCCTGTTATGAACACGTCCTCCATCGTTAGGATCGGTAAGTATTGGGATGTCTCGTATAAAATAGGGATGGCAGAATTCGGAATGACGTAAAAATTGCCCAATATGTACGGAGGATACAAATCAGGTTCGTATTCCTTCTTATCCACTATCCATTGAGGTATGGATCCATCTCTGACGACATTTGTCTGAAAACCCTGTCTACCCACGAGATGTGTCTGCGGTATGACCTTCAAAAACTCCACCAGCCTAGGCAGAACAACAATGACATCCTCGTCGTTTTTCAGCAGATAATTTGCTTCCGGGCAATATCTCATCGTCCATTGCAAGGCAGACATTGTTTTTATTGTTAAATTTCTGTAACTGTCAATAAAGTTAGCCAGGACAATATCGCTATATTTTAAACTTTCCTGTTGAAGTTTTTGAAAGACGTCCATATTTTCTCTAATACCAATGAGAAAGATGAGTTTAATAGTTGGCAGTACTGAACCATCTACCCAGGCCCCTGTGTGAACAACACTTCCCCAACTCTCTCGTATCATCTGTCGGGTTTCCACATGATCATATACGCTTGTTACAACTATTAATACATGTGGACTTTCTTTTTCACACAATTTCTCCGCCGTGATCAAAAATGAATAATTATGTGGATTAACTTTGGTTTCTCTTGGGATGAAATATGGGTCCAACGATTTGTGAAGTAATATCTCAGACCTCAAGTTTTTCACATATTGGTTAATATTATCTGAAGACATCTGAGAGATCCTGGCAGTTTTCTTTGCGCATTGAATGTCAGGCTGCACAGAACAATCTCGTCTCACTGCATATCCGGTTTTGTTTGAAGTATGCGCCGTGTGTTCCAAGAAACTGTAAATGTATACACATGTCATCAGTGTCAGCCAAGAAATGAAAAACCAGTAATGACGCTTAACACACATACTTCTCGCAGATCAGATTTCTGTGGATAATAATATTAATACTCATATAAACATATTAAAATTAACGTTGAAAACTATTTAATATTGAACATATCCATATGCTCTTGAAATGCTGAAAGACTTTGTCTAACCGTGAGTAACGCACACAACTTGTGTAAAAGCTTAGCAATATAAACACTAACTACATGTATCATTAAAATGGCATAGTTTTACTTCAAATATTTTTTATAGTTTCTAATTTGCTCCAGGTGGCCACTGACATTTATATCTAACATAGCTTGCTAAATAGACCTAATACTCTGCAGTTAAGGTTACACACGCGCATGCGGTGTACTTTTGGTGGTACCTCCCAAAGTAATATCTTTAAATTGTTATATTGCTATCGGTTTATTTATCATCTGTTATTTATACCTTGTTGATTTCTTTTCTTCTGTACATAATTAAATTAACTATTTTTATGTTTTAATTCTAAATTCTCATTAAAACATTAGAAATTTGGTCAGTAAACTCTTAAGCATGAATATTTATAATATCATTATGTTTTGTTAAATTTTAGCCATTTAATCTTAAAATCTGTGATTTTTTTTTTGATTTTTTTAAAAAAATACACTGGTATAATTACATTTTCTTATATATGTCCCTTCTATATGGGTTTACGATGTCTTGTATATGGTAATCATATTTGTTTATATGTTTTATTCTAGAAACTGTAAATACAACAACAACAAAAAAAATAGTCGGTAATAGTAGCTACTTGTGAGCTAATGTGTTTTGTTCTGTAAATCGACTCTAAATAAAGTTTCTTATCTTATCTTACCTTTCTTATCTAAATTTGAATTAAAAGAAAAAATGTTCAGAAATATCAGAACTTTTTCATCTTGGAAATATCAGAACTTTTTCATCTTGGAAAAATACTGAAACTATTAGTTTTCTCTTTTATAACCAATGGACTGAAACGAATTAAACCGGGGTTTTTTTTTTTTTCTAGTACGGTCCAAAGCATAAGCTTTCAGGAAATATCAACCTCGAGAATGTGCGATATGCCGTATTATACCCGCATTATAGATTTTGCAAACTGTATTACTATTTTGATACGGTATGTCGCACATTTTCGAGGTTGATATTTTCTGAAAGATTATACTTTGGGCCATACTAGAAAGATATAGAAAACAGGTTAACTTCGTTTCAGTATATATGTTTGGCCTGTTTGGCATATAGCTTCTTTAAAATACGCGTTAAAATTTGGTACCTTTGTGCTCATACAAATTCACGTACTTTTCAGGAATCAAAAGTAAAAGTTTCTACAAACGAGAGCTATATCTGAAAGGACAAATGCGCCATAAGTCAACAACGTATAACGTTGTTCTTGACAAACTACGTGTAACTAAACCAACACATTTTTAAAAAAATGTTATGCTACACTACCGATTATTTGTACTCTACGTATACCCTCTTAGAATACATAAGATAAATATATGAAGTTGATGCTTCTGAAATACATAAATGATAGTTTACACCTATGGTTTACCCCGGTTGGGTGAAATAGTGCATGCAAAAACTACTCACTCTTTGTGCCATTTTCGTAATATTACGTGCATGATATTTTAATCATAGTACATTTTTACATTCTTACCTTTTTTTGTCTGTAAATAGGTAATCAAAATCAGTCCACTATCTTATTCCTTTTCATCAAACATAGGCCTATGTACAGCGCATCAGCAGATAAAAATGTGCTTGTTGGATCCGATAATATTCGTATTTACTCACTCTCACATTACCATTGACATATAGAGATATTCGGATGAAATTTCATACAATTCAAACAGTGAGCCAAACTAATCCCGCTTAGTTTTTATATCCTCCGTCACGTGTATTGATTGCTATTAATATGTCGATATGAACCTGAACATAGATTTGTTGATTTTATACGGCGTGCATTGCATAGTAATATTAATGTTTTACGGCAGTTGTAAACGGTAGTATTGACAGCTGTACCTCTATAATCTCGTACGCATGGACCGAATCAAAATCGACCCCCCAGTCCGCCCCTGCAGTCGTACGCATAACTTTCGTCAAATATACCATAAGTACAATTAGTAATTACTGCTATATTGGTTTACGTTGTCAAATAGCATTTCAATGCGCGAGTATACGTTATATGTAATGCGTCAAATACCGCATACACTTGCATTGAAATGTACATTACATTGCATGTGTATTTGTTATTTGACAATGTTGCCCAACTAGAGCTGTCAGTTAGGGAGTGCCTTTTCTAACAAGTGGTCATTCATCAATTCAATAGTACAGATTTTAAAAATGTGAGATAACTTTTGAAGTTAAATCATACACATAACTTGTGTACAAACTTAGCCCATTGAAACCAATCGCTTTTCTTTCACCCTCGCTTGTTAGTCCCGGATCATTATTGAGAGTTGCGGACCACCCCCTCTGTTAATCACTAAATTCATACAAATGACCGTTGAATGGGGGGAGTTAAACTATATAGTTTTGAGTTCCCACAAACTCATCGTAGAACAATTCAATTCTTTTTTTGGATAATTGTCATCATCCGAACACAATGGTATCTCTAGACGCATGTATACACGTACAAATGATGATTTTTATAGCCCCAATCATGCAGAGACGGTCTCTCGATCACATACAGAGCATCGCTTGTCAGCCTTTTGTTTGATGTCCCGGCATAGAACATCTCGTAGACTGAATAAATAATAAACTATATGTGGTGGATATCATTGTAACTGTCGACAGAAAACAAGCGCTTTCGACTTGATTTAGACCGGTCCCACGAATTACCCCAATAGACCCCAATAGACCCCAATATACCCCAATAGACCCCAATAGACCTTATAATTACCCCAATAGACCCCAAAACACAACCAAAGTACCAGATAACGCCCTCAGATTATCAATAGAATGATTTACTGACTTACTTTCTACTATAAATTGATTTTAAAACACAAATATGACACACAAAACGAATTGACAACAACAATGTGTGTGGGCGGTACAGCGACTATTTGTACACAATACAGAAGCAAACAAGGCTATAATCATAAAGTAAACTGTATATATTTACAATTAAAGCAATAATTACTTTCAAATTGAATAAATTGCTGCTTATTTGGAGTATTTTATGGGTATATTTAGCGAGTTAAACAATACAATGGGGAGATAACCCTGTCTGTTAAATTGGAGGACTGAATAGAAACAGGCCTACCCAGTATTATTTCACTGTAGTTCTTTATATTTCGCTTTAAATATGTTTGGAAAGAGCCACAAACTATACATTTACCGCCAATATATATATATATATAATATTAACAATAAATTATACTGGTTTACAACAAATAAGGATGAAATGTTTTCACTCTAAATGTATGACATGAAAAATTGCTTTAAAAAAATAACTTTCATCCATAGGGTTAAACTTGTAATATTTTTTTCCGAAAATCGGTTATAACCGGTAAAAATCGTCCTGTTCAAAACCCTCTCCGAGTGTGAAAAACTATACAAGTCACCAAAAGAAATAAGGGATATTGACAATTTTGATAACCAAGCGCATTCATTTCAATGTTTCTCAATAGGCCTATGTGATACAACAGCATTAAAATTGCTTTTTAAAGGGATTATGGGTGATTGGTTAACTTAATTTTTGGCTATAATATACACACAGTATATATTTGAAATACATTGTTACATGGGTTCATCATTATAAGTCACTGAAATCACAGTCTATTTGGTTGACTACATTTGTTTGAATATAGGTGTGGCTATGCTAGTTGTTTTAAGTTACCAGTGGGTTTTAGTGTTTTTTTTGCAAGGTTTAAACTTCGAATGCATTGTACGCAAACCTATAACACCAAGCTTGACAGCAATGCCAGTGTCTAATAGTAAGGTATACACATTTCTAACAAAACAAGCTAGTGAACAATTCTAAAGGTAGAAAATTATATTATGTAATATACAAGCCATTCTGACAAACGGACTAACCAAGCAAAGCAACACTGAAAATAATCATATTAACTATGGCTGGACTAGGTGACATGTCAGTAAAATGTGCAGCGATGTTTATTGTTTACCACCTTAGATGTGGTTTTATGGTTTAAATTATGGTTGCTGTCAAAACTTCTTGACAATTCCAAATTATTTGTGTATTTTAAGAAGATTAAATCCAACAAAATGTGATGTGCACAGCTTTGAATATTCACTCTAGGAGTTGACTTTTGTAAATAATATTTTTGACAAAATACCGTTAATTTTCATTGATATTGAAGTTATATGATATATTACACAAGGTTATTTCCATTGATGAGTCCCTCTTTTGAGCGGTGCATGGCAGCAGCATCACCAGCATTATTAATTATTTTTGTAAGAAAATACAAACTTTTAAAATTATGTCTTTAGTCATTTATTGTGTTTGCATATAGTGTATCTGAATGTTAAAAAAAAAAGACCTCTCATTTCATTTTGTGTGTTTGTTTTTAGTGAAAAATGCTCAAAGACTTCGCCACCATTGTTTACTTAAGATCAATACACAATTTGGATAATCCGTTTATTAGAACTCTTCGTGAGATTCACTCTCACTGTGACTGGTTTGGGCCACCATTGTTAACTTTAGATCAATACACAATTTTGATAATCCGTTTATTTAAACTCTTCAGGAGATTCACTCTCATTGTGACTGGTTTGTGCCACCATTGTTAACTTTAGGTCAATACACAATTTTAATAATCCGTTTATTTAAACTCTTCGGAAGATTCACAGCTCACTGTGCGTGGTTTGCGCCACGATTGTTAATTTTTGAAATACATATAATCGCAGCTGGGTGCAACATAATTATAATCTTTTCACAACTGATTTGGTCAGTTTGTCATGGTTACTTGTTTGTTCGGGTCTGATCAGTGAGGTTATAATTGCATTGTGCCTTAGTGTTCAATGTAATCGATTTGTTTAAAATTTAACTATTTAATTCACATTTAAATATTTTAATAAAGTACTGTTTCATTGTTATATATATATGAGGCATGTCACATTTTCTTTCTCTGCATTTATAAAAATTTATATTTGTATTATTTTTTTAAATATGACAATGAACTAAGCGAAAATCAATTGTAATTAATGTGAGAAAATAAAAGACGTGAATTGAAGGGCCGCGAAATCCACACGAGGGAAGCGGCTCTAAAACAACAATTTTAAACAAACGGTAAGGCCATCAATCTGTCTGTACATAATCTACTGACACAAAGGTGCTAAAGTATCATCTTTGCTCTAGATATTAACCACAATTGTGATTTATATAAGCTTATATCACATAAGTCTATAATAACGACAAACGCCAATAAGTTACCGTATATTGTTAAAAAAAAAAAATAGTAAAATTGTTGGCGTGTTGTCTTATTTTTGTATTTACATGTACTTATTAAATATAAATCCGCACTTTTGCTGAAATGCTGTTTGTTTTATTTTTATGAAAAATACTCAAAGACTTTGTGTTACGAGAGATTTATATGCCACTTTGATTGGTTTGCGGCACTATTATTAACTTTAGGTTAATACACAATTTTGATAATCCCTTTATTTGAACTCTATACATTCACAGCTCCCTGTGGCTGGGTTGTGCCACCAGTGTTCACTTCGGATCAATACATTATTTTGATAATCCGTTTATTTGAACTCTACGGGACATTCACAGCTCAGTGTGACTGGTTTGCGCCACCATTGTTAACTTTAGATCAATACACAATTTTGATAATCCGTTTATTTGAACTCTACGGGACATTCACAGCTCACTGTGACTGGTTTGCGCCACCATTGTTAACTTTAGGTCAATACACAATTTTGATAATCTGTTTATTTAAACTCTACGGGACATTCACAGCTCAGTTTCATAAGCGCTATATAAATCCTGATCAACAGACATATCATCACACATTCATTTTGTGCTTGTACTATCAAGTTTCCGAGTCGATATCTACAATCATGGGTAAGAGATGTACACCTCAGTTTCCTTGCGGTGTCTGCCGTACGAACTGCGTTGATGGGTCTGTTTTTTGTGACGGCTGTCAATGTTGGTATCACGACCGTTGTCAAGAATTGTCCGCAGACAATATGAGAGTACTTGGCGATTTGGAAGACGAATTCCTCTGCTCTTCATGTACCAGGACATGTGATGGTTTTGATTTTTCAGGATCACTTGTCCGCTTAGAACAAGCAGCAGCAGTTGGAATTCGTCGCTTGAATAGTGCAATCCAGCTCGAGAAGATTCTGTTACGAGGAGTGGACTTACCACCCCAATTGGATACGGTTTACGCCGGATCCAGGTCCGCAGACATTATGTCGGTTAAATTGCTAGGCAATACACCAACCTATAGGCCGGTAAGTGCGTCCGCTGATGGCAATTGTTTCTTCAATGCCTTATCAACGGCTGTCTTTGGTGTCGAAGCGCTATCTTCGCATCTCCGGATCTTGGCTACGATTGAGTTGTGTAGCGATAATTTTGACAAAGATTTGTTTGTAAGAAACGAGTTTCATCTTGTTTCACCGGACTTCGAGGAGGCGTGTTTAGCATGTGCTAAAGATGGTAGTTTTTCGTCTGCTTGGACGATACAGTCCGCTGCAAATGTCCTTGGTAGAGAAATTATTTCCACTTATCCACCAGCAAACGGCCTAATGGACAGATGCTTTAAAATTCTTAGCACGTCCTTCTGTCCACCCAAATCGGCTACAATTACCAAGCGCCCTGTCAATATTATGTGGACAAGTACCGTCTCTTTCGCATCTGGTAGGATTTGGTTGCCAAACCATTTCGTCCCAATATTGGAGCTATTCTCCAATTTCCAACAAGAAATCATTGATTTGACCAACACACCTCCTAAGGTACGTCTGCTTTTCTGTATTCATATTCGATTATAAATATTCGTTATTTTCACATTTGAATGTTTCTAAATGTACGATTTCTTAACGCTTTCTGTCTTTCATTTTAGGATATCAGACCAACTCCCCTATGTCTACCTTCCGTTTCATTCGAAGATGACCCCATCTTCTCGTTTGACAGAGAGGAGATAAAGACGAACAGTATGTTTCCGAAATGGCCAGTAGAAACTGTCGACTTGACCGACACATTGCCTCATGTACGTTATTTTTTCATTATTCGAGATTTATATTCTATATATATTCGTAATAAAAAAAAGTCCAGCTTGTGTTCATCTTGTTAACATATATTCTGTTTTTATTTTAGGATTTCTCTTTCGATGATATCAACTCACCCCCTATTGGTAAAAAGATAAAACTGTCCCGCCCTGAATCGCCGATAGAAGGACCTCTGACGTCAACTCCTAACGATACCCTTACAGAGGAGGTGGCATGTCAGGAAACTGACGATGCAACCGATGCTGTCGGGGGTATGTCGTTGCCGTCAGAGGAGAAGTTTATGTCTCTTACAGGTTTGATAGAGGAGTTGACAACTGGTAAGTCTGGTAAGACAACCTACGTACCTATGGACCCACAGCCGGATGATGACCAGATCGTCAAACTGCATCGTTACTACGCTACACTTAAAGCGGATCAAGCATATAAGAAGCATGTAACATGTGGGGTGGGATCTGGTATTCGTCCGGTTGCTGTGGTCGAGTATGTTGGTAAATTTAAATGTTGTTCCTCGAGTCATGGTAATTCGAGAAAAAATCATCCCTACACCAGGACAGACCCCAAAGTTTTGGAAAAAGTAGGCGAACAGGTAAAAATTAAGCAACCACGCCAAGTGTACAAAGAAATGCTTGAGGATGATTCCTTCATGGCTCCGAGGGATTTTAAGCAGGTACGTGAAAAGAAATACAATGATGCCAAAAAAGGCAGACCATACCACAGGAAGAATATTGCGGACGAGGTATTGGAGGCTCTGTCTATGCTCGAAGACCACGCTCATGTCCAAGAAATTATTCACAAAAAAGGTAAAGCCCCATGTATCATTGTGTATTCTGAAGAGCAAATGTTGGACCTAAAACGTAATGTGTCATCAGGTAGTATTCTTGGGGTTGACAGAACTTTCAACCTTGGGTCGTGTTTTGTTACTACTATTGTTTACAAAAATGTAGCTGTAGATCATAAGGAGAGCAACGAAAACCCTTTGTTTCTTGGCCCTATGTATCTGCATTGGGATGGTGAGTTTGAGACATATCACTCGTTTTTTTCACACATTCAGGCAAAATTATTATCTTCAAACATAAATACATTTAAGATACGTCTTGGCAGCGACCAGGAACAAGCCATTTTGAAATCTTTAAAGTTGTGTTTCCCGTCAGCAACTCATCTGTTATGTGTGAAACATCTGAGAGAGAATGTCAGTAGGTATTTATGTGATAAGGTTGGTTGTTCGAACAAGGAAAGAACTTTTCTGGTAGATTCATTGTTTGGTAAAAATGGTTTGGCTTTTAGCCCTGATAGGTATTCATTTGAGAAAAAAATTATCGAGTTGGAAAGTCATTTTAATCTTTATCCTTTATTCAAACATTACTTTGACAACAAACTAAAAGAACTTATGTTTTCCTACGTATGTGAACCAACTCAATTAGGCGATAGTACCAAGCTATGGACTAATAACAACTGTGAGTCATTAAATAATATATTAAAATTATCTACAAATTGGAAAGCACAGAAACTACCAGATGTTGTTCAAACCTTGTCGGACGTTCCCAAACTACAAATGTTAGATTTAAGACGTTCATTGCATGGTGATGGAAATTATATTTTAAAATCAAAGTTTAAAAGGTATTTATTGAACAGAAATGTATGGTATAACAAAACTGAAAATGAAAAACATAGCTTATTTTTTAATCTACCCAAACAGACCTAAAGTGTACCCCGATAGACCTAAAATCTACCCCAATAGACCTAGTATAGTTGTGATTTTTTTACAACCTATAATCTACCCCAATAGAGCTAAAATCCGCCCCTATAGACCTAAAATCTACCCCAATAGACTTAGTATAGTTGTGAATTTTTTACAGCCTATAATGTACCCCAATAGACTTTAATCTACCCCAATAGACCTAAAGTGTACCCCAATAGACCTAAAGTGTACCCCAATAGACATAAAATCTACCCCAATAGACCTAGTATAGTTGCGAATTTTTGTACAACCTAAAATGTACCCCAATAGACCTTAAATATATCCAATAGACCTTAAATCTACCCTAATTGACCTAAAATCTACCCCAATAGACTTAGTATAGTTGTGATTTTTTTAAAACCTATAATGTACTCCGATATACCTAAATCTATCCCAATAGACCTAAAGTGTACCCAATTGACCTAAGATCTACCCCAATAGACCTAGTGCGGTTGTGAAAATAATTTAGAACCTATAATGTACCCTAATAGAGCTAAAATGTACACCAA
>JAVFBY010225656.1:0-10822 GCA_034781015.1 Tonicella lineata | reverse complement strand
ATTTTTTCTTTCAAATGCTGTCGTTCTTTCAAAACTGGTTAATTTTTTTTCAAAAGCTGGCGTTTTTTCAAAAGTGGAGTTTTTTTTCAAAACTAGTTGCTACACACGTTCTAATGCAACCCGCATTACGACGTCTAATGTATGTACGAAGGTTAATGAGCTCTGCCTTATACGGAAAATAGGTCCTTTCAAGGCAGACTCTGTGATTACATTGAACGAGAACGTGGGAACTTAACCATATATGGACACCGCTTGGAACGCCGCACTCATATAGTTCAGTGGCTCGTCTTGGTGGAGAATATTCACAAGGAAGGCTTCCGCGAAAGATCATTTGTGCATATCGAAAAAACTCATCAAAATACCGCATTTTTTTACGTTTTTCTTTTACAACTATAGTGTGATCAGTTTTATGAAAAGGAGATTATTGTCGGCAGCCGAGAGTTTTAAATGCACGGCTTTTCCGTTGGAAGATTATCGGGGTGGCTGCTAGTCCACTCATAAGCTTTAGCCCGTTTGTGCATCTCACCCTTTACCTAAACTTGTGTCTCGTTTTTTTATTTCTTGTTTGTGATATAATTTCTATTTCAGATTTTTTCTTTAACACTCAAGCATAACATCAAACAAATAAGTCAATAAAGCTTTTATCAACTTAAACTTAGTAATCCAAATTAGTCATCGGAATGCGAGAGATATTGTGCCGCGTCATCACATTTGTAAACTCGTCTCCAACAAGAAAAGTGACGCGTCAATGTGGCACGCGCACTGGCTTGACGAAATCCGTGACGTTTTATTGGTCAAAATCTAGTAGGCTCTACTTATGTGACTTCCTCAGATTTATACAGGCTGTGTTTTTATTTTACTTTGAAAATAACACAGATATAAAACGGGATTTGGCTTTCACAGATTGTCCTGCATTGCGACACTTATGCTGAACATTTTTTTAACCAAGCGATACATTTCAAAGTAAAAAAAATTAACAGGGAATTTGTTTTCCTCCGAGGCAGGGCTTTTAAAGGGTCGTGCAAAACCTTGAGCAGAGAGGCTTTATATACTGAGCTATAGTCTGAGTACTGATACTCCTTCGATGAGCCGCACGGGTCTAAACTCTTAATTGTGGAATTGCGCTTAATCGTAGTTTGCGCATAGTCGTGGAAAATGTTACGCTTAATCAGGGAAAGGCGTTTAATCGCGGAAAAATTTGCGCTTTCTTATGGAACATCGCCTAATCGTGGGAAATTTTGGGCTAAATCATGGATTGTCACCATATCGTGTAATTTTCTTGCGCATATGCGTGTAATTGCGCTTAGGCCTAATCGTGGAAACTGTTGTGTTTAATCATGGAAATTCTGTACATTCTTATGAAAATCAAGTATTGATGTACGGCAATGACCATAACAAGGTCGACATGCAATAAGTTGGTCTGTAGTTCCATAGAGACTCTGCATGGTAGCCTCCATGGTATTTGTAGTTCGTTATTCGAGAGGGAGCATCCATTATTTCGATGTATACTAACTAAATAAGAATAAAGCGTAAAGTCCTATAGAACCATTTACTAAGAGGCAATGATATTACATACCCGGTACACTTATACTACTATCAAAGTTCTATCAAGTGACGCATTTTAAGCTTAGTTCTGCAATAAGCGGCCGCCGTAGTGGGCGCTGTTCGAACCACACGAATAACAGACTGGTCTAGTTTTCGCTTAATTGTATAGATAGGACCTCCATACTCGATTACACTATACTAATAGAGTTAAAAAAAGGGGTGACTTTAAAGGAAACTGAAACGTTTCCTCCGTTCTATTTTCTAAAAAATTATTAAAGCCTTGTAAACATATATTTCAATACCTTAGATAATCGAAAAGCCTACGAAATTTTCAATCGGTTTTCTACTAATCGATAGAACGCTCCAACACTCAAATACGGTACCATGTATTAGTCTGAGCACAGAGGTGAGCAATTCATTAAATATAATATAATTATTAAAAAAGGATATTCCTATTCAAATAATGATATTGATACCGACTGTGTGCAGGCTACATGTTTTTGATAATAGGTTTTAATAGCTTATACCTTGAAAATATAATCTGAAGAAAAAACAAGTAAAAAGAGGTTAAATATCGATTTGATTTTTAATTCACCAGTGCAAAAATTAATAAATTATCATCATGTAAATAAAAGGTGACTGTAGGACAATTTTCTTAATTCAAAAACAGTGCAGTAAGAATACTTTTGACAGTATCATTTTTACGTTTTGCGATGTAATGAATATACTGAATACAATCATGTTGTTTTCCTATTCTCCACAATTTGTTGGCTCATTTCTTGTCGCTGTTAATGTCATGATTTCTGTCCCAACAGCTTCGCCACGAGCACAGAAATACGACCTGAAAAGATAATTTAAAGATTCTTTCAGAGAAATAAAACAAACGTGTTTATTGAGCAGTTGGTTGTACTGAGAAATGTGCTGAAAATGGAATGACACGGCATAGTCCCTGCTGCTTTCCTAGGAAATTTATTGAAATAACTGTGGGTTACTGGAGCTTCCTGGCTAGTAGCAAGGAAAGGGCAGCTCAGGTCTCACATGCATTCAATTGGGCGTGGTTATTGCGTTAATATGCACAGGCGCAGCAACTGTGAGGTCACCGAGGGCCTGATAACAGAAGGCAGGCACATGTGATGACGTCAGGTAGGGCTATGATGCCGGGTTGAAACTTTACCGGGTTTTGACATTAGTTAGCCATGTGGGAATTTAGTGACTTCACTCTAGGCGTGATTTGTCTGACGCATAACTATTCGCTCTTTTATGCGGGTTTGGTGATCGATGGCTAGTTGCTCTCTGCTGACCTGGTCTCTGGGTCCACATGTAAATGGCTGATAATCCGCGAAAGTGTACGTGAATACAGTCTAGCTGTTGCGATTGTAAGTTACAAAGAGGAGACTAATTTTCCGAGTGTTTCGTTCAAAATCAATTCTGATTCAGTTTCTTGGATAGCTTTCTCGACAACCGGATTCTCTTTTATTTTATTTGGTGTACCAATCTCTATGGTGCATTCCAAACTGTTAGTGGTCTGCGGCGAGTGATTAAAATCCAGGAGCAGGATCAGTACAAACAACTGCAGGGGTACTTTAAGAGGTTTTTAATTTACTAAGCGCTTAACGGGATTGTCTCGTAATGAAGGCCTTTTCTCGTCCTCAATATTGATCGACTTGGTCCACGATGTTACACACTCATGAAGGATAAGTGTCATTTGGCGTGATCTTCGATCTTCGGATATACCAACGTTTGGTGGGGATGGACTTGTGCTCTGTGGGATAAGTCGATGAGGAACTTTCCGTTGCGAGGTACGGTGACAGCCACTAAAGATATGGTCTACAGCGCCGTCTAAATTAAGAGCAAACAAGGATCGACGAAAGACTTGTTTCAGTTGATGGGCAGACGGATGTTCTAGTTTGGCGTGTAACGCGGTTGAAAGATCATCGAAACCTTGACACGACTTTGCAACCCTGGATGGGCCTGAAGGGGCCCTGGTGGCGTACTATTAGTAGGCAGTCCTTGGCAATTGTGATGTTCTTCAGGTAACGTTTGATATCCGTGATGTTGACAAGTTTTTTTAGAGTCGAATGCCTCGATTGGTGAGGGCATGGATGCGTCAAAGATCGGTACAATCGGCTTGTAGTGTGAGCTAAGCGGCCCGGTTGGGGAAAGGCGATTTTGATTTGCCAGTGATGATCTCTTCTATAAATGACTCTCTGACGACACAGTCTTCCATACGATGGACGAAAGAACACACCTGGAAATATCGTTTTTACAGTAAGGAGCATTACGACTGGCAAAGGACGAAAGAACACACCTGGAATTATCGTTTTTACAGTAAGGAGCATTACGACTGGCAAAGGACGAATGAACACCCCTGGAATTATCGTTTTTACAGTAAGGAGCATTACGACTTGCAAAGTCAGAAAGTAAGTTTGCTATGCCTTTTAGATGACGAACAGACCACTACAATTTGCTGACCGTGGACATGAAAGTGGGGGATAACAGAAAATTTCAGAATGGATTATGAACAGGCTGAAGTGTTAAGTCGCGACGGCAATAGACAGGGCTTTAATATTCGCACTGAAGCAAAGAAAGTTGATGTCTACGTTATTTTGGAAGATCTAGCGACGTGTTGTTGGTCTTTTCTGGAAACATACAATGTTGCAGCCATGACTTTGTTTTTAACTGAGGCGTCAGTGACAATCCAGAGCTGGTCAGTAGGGCGTGGAAGGAGGATGCTTTTATTCAATGACAAGGCAGTTTGTATCTTGGTGAAACTCCAGCGTTGGGTAGCTGTCCATGGGATGCCATCTTTTCCAGAGATGCTCTATTGCGTCCTCTAAGGGTGATATTAAACTAGAGCATCCAGGAATGACAACTTTATATGCACCTTTGAATGATTAACAACCAGATACTTTGTTTGGAAGAGAAAAGAAATGCGATGAGGGCTAGCAGAGATTGTTCCATTCTGTCAAAACCAGCCAAGAATTACTGTGGAGACTAGATTGATGTTAGTTTTGGAAGTTGATAAGCGGAGGCCATTTGTGCGAAATGTGAGAGAAGTTTCTGACATATAACTAACAGTTCGCTGGTGGTATTGGTGCCACGGTAGAGATCGCTCCCAGTTTCACGACTGTTCCATCTGTTAGGAAATTACCAAGACTGCGACAAGTCAGTGTTTCATACTCTGGATAAAGGTATTTGGTAAAAGGTGTCAGAGAAGTCTGTACTGGTGATATATTTCCAATTGTCGATTTAAGTAAGATGGAATCGACGTCCCGCATCAAGAAAGGTTGTGGTTTACTGTATTGCCCATCATCGGCAAATGACATTACGAGTCGGAATCCATCATCTGCTTTTTGACAAGAAAAGAAGCATTTAGATATTTCACATTAATATTAGCATCCTATGGCTTTAAAAAGATATCCACTGAACTAAGCTGGTCAAATTTAATTTCCAACAAGCAGTTTCTTGAATACAGTGGAATGCGGCCTTTACGTCGGGCGGTAGGACATGTCTCATATTGACTACTGAATAGAACGGCTCAGAGACGCCATTGTAGCTATGCAATTTGGATAAAATACATCATCGTACTGTTCTAATAGACATTGGAATTTAGATTTAGTGCCTTATGGTAAGGTATTGTCGGGTTCAAGATGAACGGTGTCTGCGTGTGGTTGAGTTGAAGACAGAGGCCGATCAACAGGTGCTGTTAAAATTGTGGCTGGTATGGAGGGCACATACACTGGAAGGACTTTTCAGAAATGATAATGAGGTTTAAGTACTTGAGTAAAGCCGCGTCGTAGATTATGCGGATCTTTCCCGAAACCGAGATAAAATGTCTTGATGTGGCCAACCTAGCAAGTTTGATCTTGTGTCAAAACAAGGCTAAATGGCTAATGCTGTATCTTGAAAGTCATTGCGCACATCGAGTTTGAAAAATTACCTCGAGCATAAAGTTTTTTTGTTGGTAGCCACACGCAGTAAATGTGCTTAACGATCAGTGTAGTATGTGGCATGTTTGTAAGATGAACCATATTGGCAACTGTCGCCATCTTGGAATATAATTTGATGCTTTGCTGGTCTAATCGCAATATCGTTTATTTCCATGAAAGTGTACCCGCAAGAATATCCACATCTAAATTTTCAAAAACTAAACCATGGAAAATGAAGCTTCGTTAAGCACGGTTAAGGCAAATAAAACTTCGCCGACTACAGTCAAGGGAGAGGATCCATCTGCCTGATGACAGAACTAGGGCGAATTCATGACAGGAAGGTTCAGACGTTTCGCGGCAGAAAGTGTCATCATGTTCCCAGTTGCTCCGCTGTTCAGTATAACCTGAATAATATGTTTAACAAAAAAGGGGTCAAGGTAAGGAAAAAAGGAGTCAAGGTAAGGAAAAAAGTAGTCAAGGTAAGGAGATTGTCAGATTTAAGATTCGATTGGCGGAAGTGTTCGTTGTTTCGGGAAGGCTTTTCTGTAGGAGAGAGCGATACATCCTCGTCATCCAGCTTTGGTCATATAGCGTCTGTCCCAACCAGGCAAGAAAAGACAGTCACTTAAATAGTGAAAATCTGGATGGCCAGCTTGTAGACAAAAAGGGTAGGATTTATGGGTACGACGGGCTTGGCGTTCTTGTGTGCTGTGCATCGAAAAAGGATGTTGTGATTGACTTGAAGGCGGGCGAAATAACAAGCAACGATGGCAAGGCCTGAGAAATCTCCGGTTTTATCGACGCTCACGCGAAATTCTGTCCGATATCTTTGTTTGACTAGGTTTGGTGAATCGGCGTGGATAATTCGTCATTCACTTGACTTGACGACATCGCTTTGTCTTTAGTGAGGACTTCTCCGTGATAGGTGCTGTTGCTGTCGCATTGTATTAAATTATTGTCGATAAACGATGTTAATCTTCCGGACGGTCGACGGGTCCTAAATAAATTAATGTGAACTCGAGAAAATAGGCCCCCATTGAAGGACCTTGAAGCCGAAGAACAATGGATAAGACACCAAACATAAGTTTAAACGATTAACTGATCTTTATTTATTGCTATAACACTACATAGAATACAAAGGAAAACCCGGAAGACAAGAAAGGTTTTCCCAAACGTTACACGTGTTTAAGTGCCTATGAACCCTTTATGCCACAATCCTATCTGACGTCATCACACGTGCCCGCGTTTTGCATCCAGAATTGGAATTGGCATGATACAGCAGACCACAAAGTAACTGATGAATAGGGTATGTCCAAAACACGTAGGATTTAATTTATTTATTCTTGACCTATAGATATCAGTAGATTAAAAGTAAATCTGTCTTACGTTTGTCCTGTAGACCCCACGCTTATGGATATCATGGATACGCTGATTTCTTTGGACATCCAGGTGAAAAAACTCTTATTTTTATAATGGAGTTGAATCCCTGAGATTTCTTTCACATCTGTTGTCGTCAGTATTACATTCTTGTATTCTCTACTCCGTCTAAACGTTCTACTCTCTCTAAAATATAACAGTATAAAAATACAGTATAGGTAAAACTTAGACCCTGCTTCTGAGACCAAATTAGAAACACATAACATCATAAAAAATACCAGGTCTCCAAATCAATCATCTATAACCATCTCAAAGCAAACAGAATAATTGAGGCCCGCAGAGCAATAGTGGTCTAAGTGCCGTTTTGGTCATTTAGAGTAAACGGCTCTCAAAGTTGAAAAGAGCTACCTAAGTAAAGTATAGTCCAAAAAGGATGCATATAGGCTGTATCTGTTCTAAAGTGACTAACCTAAAATCTGTATATGGTAGTTTATCATTTGTGCGCAGCTACCAGAATCTACCAATAACTCTAAAAAATGCAAAATGGCACTGAGGCCACTATTGCTCTGAGTGGCTCAAGAAAAACTTGACCAACTCCAAAGACTGATAGAATCCAGACAGATTCGTCGATCCAAGCCGGACTTTAACCATGAGCAATGAAGAGATTCCTTCTTCCCACGGGTAGCCTCTAGAGACTAAATCATTCGTAACATACTATACATTTAGAACACTCTGTTTACCGAGCATATCTAGCATTTGGTTTGTTAGGTTTCCTTGTTAATCATTTCCCTTTATTCATTACTCTTTTAAATTTTAAACTGTTTTGCTTTATACTCGAAAACAATGCTAGTATAATTATATACATCGAAAAGTCGCAATTGAAATGAAGAGAAGTTGTTTTCCATACGAGTTTTATGTTCTGTAAATCTAAGGCAACAATGTATTTTGTAAAATAACAAGACTATGGATGTTCAATTTCTGTATTAATTGAGAAGCAAATTTTCAGTAAAGATACTAGCACCGTGGTGATTTTTCAAAAGATGTGAATATTTTTGTATGGACGACCTGAAGCCCGCACATCATAGACTACCCAGGAAGTGGTAAACGAGCTCTGGAACCGTAGAATGTACTGAGATCCTAGACGCTGAGAGTTGTCATACTAACAGGTAAACACTTTTACGCCGATATTTCTTCAAGTAAAATTCACAGAGCCTTACCGGCTGAAGTCCGTATCAACAAAGATTCCATCAGATGTAAGAAATTTAACGGAAAGGACGCCTGATGAATATCGCATTGTCCGTCCTGTTTTCACCTTGAGGAAGTATTGGTATCCTGAAATTAGGCGACAAGTGGTCACGGCATTTGTACAATGAGAACATCAAAGGCAAAAACATGGCGAAGGAAAATAACAATAACAAGTTTCCAGAGCTAGTCTGTTTTTCTAAAAAAAAAATCAAAAACATACAAGTACTTAAGTAATATAGCTTGTTGTCAGCCACTCTCGACGTCTATATATGCCATTAGACCGAATAGAGAAAAAGGTAATGTTACTATTATTACATAATTATTTCAATGAAGTTATCATTCATTTGAAAACTTCAATCGAACTGAAGGCACGATACGCTTTTCGGCATGTAATTTTCACTTAAAAGTTCACTTGTAATGAGGAGGGAACTACCCAATAGTCCAAAGGTTCACTGGTCCTAGGTCCAATAGTCCGAAGGTTCACTAATCCGATAATTGCTCAAAAACCTGTAAGTGGGTGTGCACTAGGCCGAAGGCTCCCTTGTCCTATGATCCACGTCCGAAGTCTGGACAACTGGTCACACGACAATTACTCGCATGAATGTTTGTTTAGGGGTTTACAAAGTACTAACGGCGTTTTTCATTCACATGCCAGTTATTTCCAAGCAATAGTAATCTGAGAAAACGTCGTCTTTTAAATTTCTAGCAAATTTATGACACTTCATCCAAATCAGGATTAAGGTTTATCACTAGCAGTCTGCCCTCGGACTAGTGGAAACACAGTTTGATAAAGTGTCGGACTAGTGAATCTACGAGCTAGTGAACCTTCATGGCACTAGCCTTCGGACAAGTGAAAGTCGGACGAGTACAGACGCAATTTGATAACATGTCGGACTATAATGAATCTTGGACTAGTGAACCTTCGGAGCAATGAACCTTCGGACTAGTGAACCTTCGGAATAGTGAGCCCTTCCCATAAAGGAAGTGTCGACACATTCTGAACGTTATTCGCGGACCTACACTGGAAATGTCTGTAAATGTACAGCCTGAAACACTCTATAATGGTACAGTGCTTTGCGCTGAAATTTTTTTTACAGCACTTTTCGATGTTATTCTTACAAAAAGTGTTGTAATCGTACTAAAGTCTGTAATTTTACAGTGAAAAGCACTGGTCACAAATTTGCCAGCACTTTTCACTGTAAAAAAAACAGTGTAATTTTTACAGTGTACCTCGAGATTTCATGAGGAGATTCCAGCTCTAATGTATCACCGCGCCATCTTGTCTGGTTTCTGATATTTCGGAAACCAGCTTTCAGCGCGCAGTAAGGAAATATTTTTTTAAAATTTCTTATTTTCTTGCATTTATCAAGCTTGTGATTTGACAAATCTTGGAGTATTTCATTTCCAGACTTGATTGTGAATTAAATTCTGGCGAATAAACGTCTTGATAATAAGCCCGAAAAACAGGGGATAATCAGCGAAAAGATGGCGCGGAAACCTTAGAGCTGGAATCTCCTCATGAAATCTCGAGGTAGGTGGAGGCATGTCACATTTTCTTTCTCTGCATTTATAAAAATATATGACGAGTTACCGCAAAAATCAGGCCTTGGTTGTGTTTTCAGGTAAAAGCGCCCATGACTCCTCGATTGGATAGAATCATAGCCCATAACTGGACAGGGGAATTGGCTACATTGAAAACATAAACCGTCTTCAAAGTCGAGATAGTCATTACATCTGTAGGCATTGAATTGACAGTCTGACTCCATGGAAGCTTGAAACAAGGCAGGAGCTCGACTGTGACTGCAACCCAGGCGATCTGTTATATCTGAAAAAGTGTGAAAAGAGAAAAAGTATCAAAGTTTTAAAACCCTGTTCATTTACGAAGTAAGCCTACTGTTTATATGAGCTATCTCACTGATAAGAAATACTTTAGTTATACGGATACACGAAACAAGACAGTGCTTCTCAAATTGTAATCATCAACAAAACAAATCCATGTTGCACAGGTGATATATGTTTATACTGTACTGCCCTCCACTGACAAAAGGAAGCAAGTGACATGCAGAATTTGAACCAACATACACAATTTAAATAACTAAACACGGCAACTGACAATTATTAGCTGTATACAAGTGTTGAAAAGCCTTGCCAAGTGTCTAAATCAAGTGACAAACAGGACCATTAAGGAAAATATGGAGGGGTATTAAATATTTGATAATATAAATACAAAATATGAAAAAAAAAGTCAATGTCACTTGCTTCCTTTTGTCAGAGGACGGCAGTGTAATAATCTTTGATATTCATTGAACATATTGTTCTTTCCAGGTAAATTTACAAAATATAACCTACACAGACACTTGTATTTGTTTAACAAACACAGTGTAACAATGGCCCTTTAAACCTCATTATCACCCAGCTTTTGTTATGTGGTTTTATTTGTTTAAGAGAACTGATAATATAAAATTAAAATGCCCACATAATTGAGGAACACTATTAAATTTTTACAGCAGTCTGATTCTCGAGAGATCTCATATGGACTACGTGATCTAGATCTATCTTGATCACCCAGTTCACAGCACAGGCCATTGTTTTAATCCCAAAACTCACCCATATACCCATATGCATATATACCCTATATAGCCCTATAGGTATAACACTATACTATAAAGGTTCACAACGCGAAAATTCACCATCACTCGTTTAAGACATTCCTTAAGCTAAACGCA
>JAVFBY010225544.1:0-17628 GCA_034781015.1 Tonicella lineata | reverse complement strand
TTTTTATCAAAACATGATTATATGACTTAGGCAATTATTTTAACAAGGTGACGATATGTAACATTTAAGTTATTTCCCTTCATTGATAGCATGCTAAATCCTCTTATTGTTGTCTGAACTTGTCCATACCCCAAGGAGCACCAATAATGAAACAAACAGCTTGCCAACCAGTGGCAACAACTAGTTAACATTATAACAGCCTGAGAAGCCAAAGGCAGCTGATAAAGTCTGAAGATGGAGCATCGGTTTGGTCTCATGACCTCTGGGTCAGTAACTATGGAGAGAACATGGCAGATGGCCTGCTCCAATAGAGACAATAACTCTACCCTACACTGAAGAAAACATAACACCCACAACACTGCCATGGCCTCCCCCACCACACCCAGCTCAGACCGACTAATACATTTACACAATAAGTTATACCTGCCCTATTCACACCCTGTCCAGAAGAGCCACCCTAGTTTGACACCCAGTGATATAATAACAGTTTTAAATATTATAAATAAAGACAACATTTCATATGTAACCCAGCAAGTCTTTCAGGAGATATTCTAACAACTTCTTATACTAGATGACACTTACAGGTAAAGAGGCTTAACAAAGTAATGATATTTGTTTCTTATTCCAATAAATTCCACTGAAAACCATTTGACAATCTTATATGTCTATTGCACAAAACTTGAAAATAAAGACAATTGTAGAAAGCATCCCCAACTCCAGGGGGATCAACATTTTGGTCAGATGTAGAGAGGCAAATGTTCAAAATGTCTTTCTCACAAAACAAACATGTTACATATTTAATTGATTATAACTGATCATATTAATCATGATTTTACCTATATTTTCAATACATTTGAACAAAGTTGTGAAAAAAATGAATGCACTGAAAACAATGACTAATTTTGTGACAAATTAACTTAAGTTCAAAGAACTGTATCAAAATGTAAGTTATGTAACCAGTAAATACAACGACAAGTCACATTTCCCACATAATGTCCCATTTCACAATGAAATGTGGAATTTAACAATAAGTGTATAATTATATATTTTCCTGTCAAATGACTGCCCTCTGGGGTGCTTGAATAACTTCCCTGGGAGCCAGGGGTGAGAGGCCCAGTGCCTGGGAGCTATCTAATCTCAGTCAGCCCCATAGTCACACTTCAACTAAGAGCTCTAACATATCTTTATCTGGCAAACCATTGTCCCCGCAAACACCTGTCGTGTGATCATTGTTTGATTGGCGGGATTTCTACACAAGCCTGGATAACTTTCTTTAATTCTTACACCTCTACTCTAAACATTCCTCTGGCAAAGAAGGCATTGCCATACTATAGGCTTTCTCCATTTTACAATTAAAACAAACTTGGAAACAAAATACCTTTTTTATGGACAACAGCTTATTTACAAAAATTTCAACATTTTAGGTAAGATGCTTACAAAAAATGTTATCAAAATTTGTTAATAAAAAGTTATTTAACGAAAATCTCACTTTCTATATGCCATTCACACAACTTTAGTGTTTTTATTTACATTTTAGAAAACTGATCAAAAAATTCTGAAATTGCTTTGTTTTCTGAAACAGTATAAAATTGAAACATGTACATGTATAAGCTAGTAGCTGCTACATGTATGTGAGTTTGTATTTACAGGAAAGAATTTTGATACATTATAATATTTTTAAGATTCACACAAATTTAATACCTGGGTGATGTGCACTTTACTAATGATTTACTCAAGCAACCCATTACTTTCCAACACTTTGTGAAAACTTATGATTGATTGATTGATTCATTTGATTGTGGTTTAATAACGCCGTGCTCAGGGTTATTTCACCTATATGACAGCATGCCAGCCCAATGGGTGAAGGAAACCACGGCACCCTTGACATAGATGACTTTGGGCAACATAAAAGACAAGACAGGAGGACAGAAAAAAAGAAATTATGCTTACTGATGCCCCTTAAGTCTTCAATCGGAGTAATACTATAGTTGCAGCATTTGTAATGATGTATTATTTGTCTTGTTGAAATATACCATGTAGATCAAGTAGGTATTTAAATGAGAGGTCTTATAGGAGAGTAAATCAACATAGTTATTAGGCACTTAGTTAAACGCTTCTAGAATATTACATATAGGCACTACAGGTAAATAAAGTCAGCTTCAAGACGCGTTCCCAGCTCACATACAAAGCATTGTCAAATCATCACAATGAAGATGTGCCAATTTTAATGTTAATTTTTATAATTATAGCCACAGGCGATTTTTAAATTCTCGAATTAAAATAAATTTATGCATCCTAGCAAATGAAGACATTCTATGCGTGAAAGCTACCGTGAAATTAAGCGGGTAGTTAAAATTAATGACCAGTTTGATAAAAACACATTTGTTATGCACAGGTGTATTTAAATTTATTAAAAACAATACAAGTTATTTGTGTCATAGCTTAATACATGTTCAATAATGTCACTACTTCATAAGTATGTCATTCCATTTGACAACAACCTTGGACGGCAGACTGTTCAAACAACTATGAAAGTGTTATCCCAGCTTTTAAAATAGCAAAAATACTCTCAATGGTCACTTTTATTGGAAACACAAATTATTTCAAAAGCTTGGATTTAAAAAATATATGTTTTAACTAATATCTAGCTAAGAAAATTAAAAGTGCCTACTGAATTGTGTCTGTGTGTCATGTCTACAGCTCATAGAACTACAACCAATTGAGCCAGGTTGTCTTTGATGATGGTTTTTTTTTTTTTGCTATACTTGCCATGATACTATTTCAATCAAATGATGATATGCGTTTAATAGTCCAATGGGAGGAGGAAACTACCCTCGACGTAACTGACAACAAACAACGAAGAGGCCACACGAAGGATGCTAAACATGGCAAAAATTGGATTGATTGATTGGGATTTAACGCCGTACTCAGAGGTATTTCACCTATTATAGGATGGTGTGCCAGCCCAATGGGTGTAGGAAACAAACCACTGTTCACGTCACTGGCAACATGAAAGATGAGACAGAAGAAGGAAAAAAAGGAGCAAAAAACACCACAAAAAAATCTTCTTCCTGAGAGCACCAGGGCATCAGGAAGTTGCTGCCCAACAACCCGCGATTAGTTACGAGACCATTATAAGAACAGGTATGGGAAGTTTCTCCAGCAACTGTCTACCTGCATCAAGCCATCAGGTGTGGCATAAAGACCAGCTGGCTGTCAGGAGAGCTGTCAATATAATACACTCATGTAAGTAGCCAAACACTTCAGATTATAAGCAGAGACGTGGAGGGATTGATCGATTGGGGTTTAATTAACACAGCTAATAACACCATGCTCGGGTATTTCACCGATCTGACGGCATGCCATCTTTACCTTGACGTCAATGGCAACATCAGGACATGATGAAACCAGGACATAGCAAACTGTCTTCCTGCACCAAGCATCAGGAAGCTCCTGCCCAACAACCCCCAGTGAAATGCGAAGAGACTGAAATACCCGGTGGAGGCATGTCACATTTTGTTTCTGTGCATTCATAAAAAAAATATGAGTAAACAACCTACCTCTGCTAAATGTTCATTGTTACACTATAAACATATTGAGATGATTCAGATCAGACAGATGAAGCCATGCCAGAAGGTAAACCGTGTTACTCCTGTAACTAATACCTCAGCAGTAGTGTCATCAATACACAGGTAAGAAATGAACGTACAGCCTTTCACTATACTCGCAGGTAAGTATCTAATAAGTCTGCAGCGACATTAAACTGTCAGTAGAAACTGATGAGGAACAAGGTATCCCTAATGACAGGTGAGCCTTGGAAAATCAATGGCTGCCTCTCTTGTCTCGACCAATCAGATTACAGTAAAGGTGATAATAGTCGCTATGGACAGCTGTTACCAGCATCAGTTACAGACACGGGCCAGATCGTGAAGTCACTATACTGCTGCACTACACACTAACGGAGGGGGCCAGATATCAACAATCAATATGTCAGATCAATTATTCAGTGTGAGGGTCATTTATCAGAACAACCTGTGACCATATCAGATACAAACTAAACAGTGGTCATTTAGAGACACAGCAGACATGTAGACGATCCGTCTGGCTTACTTGCAACTGCTGTTTAGACCGGGTAAAATTTGCTGTTATTTGTGAATACTAATGGCAAGTCGACAATAGAACATCAGGTACAGAATGGTGTAATAATAAAATGGGCAGTACAATGTCAAGGTCAAACAGTCACATAGAGGCTTTACAATCACATACTGAAGGTCACCAAGTACAGATTTCTGATACAAATATGTCCCAACTAAATTAACAAATGTTAAAATACATAAATTGTGTGATTTATAAGGGCCTTATTTATTTTTCATATTTATTTTTCATATCTCTATTAAAACAAAACAACTTAAAATCAGGCCAATCTTTGCTATGTTCAGATCATAATAACAGGTATTCCAGGAAGTCTTTACATTGCCAAAATAAGAGAAAAAGACAAAGTCTTGCATATTTTTGCATGTTTAACTAAAGACATTAACATTATTATATTCAAATTCATACGGACGTATTGACAGGCATCATGTCAATTTATCTAAAATAATATCAAACTATCCCCATATACATGTATGTACATGTGACAGTCGTCAAAAAAAAATTCAATTCAACAGATATTTGAGATAAAAGCACTGGGGTAGTTGCCCAGGGCTGTCTGCCCATAAACTTTAGGCAGGTAAAGTTTAGGTCATCTACAGTTTGTTCAGTTACTTTATAAATAGTCTTGACAAAATTTTCTGGATGCACAGGAAAATTTGGATGCACAAAGACAAATCTGGTTGCACTGGGGCACCCACTATTTCGAGCCCTGCCATAAAAGTGAAAGAGTTCTGCCAGTGGCATTTATTTGATTACATCATATCAGATCACATTTAATTATCAGATAAATTCCCAACCCTTTATTAAGGCTAGAGTGCCCAATCCCTCCAGGGATTGCATGCTGTGACCCCTGAGGTAGATTAACAGCTCCCTTTGTGTCAATGATTGTGCTGGCTTTATCTCCCATTAGACAGGTTAACTTTCTAATAAAACTCATTTCATCCCATACAAAGATCAACATGAGGGGTTCAGTGAGAAAAATTGGACACCAGTTGACATAATGAATCTGTTAATCTACTGCCATTAGTCAGTGATACCCCAGGGGGTGTGCACCATAAGTAACCTAGATGGAAAGGTATCCAGAAAGTTAGCTTAATCCTCAAAAGGGTTGAATGTGAACAGTCCAGGAAAAGAAAGACTGTACTTAAAGAAAATTAATTTGAAGAAATCTACAAGGAAAGAAGTGGATGTGTTTGTGACTTATTAAACAGCCTAAGACACTGGTAACAATATAGCATTGCAATCACACTGACACTGTACATAATACATGTACAACTGTGAAGGTGAGCTGATCAAACAAGGGAGATCACTCCCATTACCTTATAACTAGACGACAGTGGTTCTCCTGGTAAACTCACCTGTTTGAAGGTGAAGGAGGGGAGGTTATTACAGGTAAGAACTCTCATGTTGAGAGGAGGATTAGAATGATCCAGTCTTCTGACTTTTATCACCACATGTACAGGTGGCATCAGGCTGCTCAGGTATTTACTGGGTGTTACAGAGGACTGTTAGAGTTAGCTGTCAGTTGGCCTTACAGTGGATAATGCTCTTAACATGCCTGGGGGAGGGGGCGTTAAACCCCTGTGGGGACAAACTGTATCAGTCCTTGGTATAATAGACATTAGGGGTTAAAATTGCAAGAGAAACTTTCTCAAACTGTGACAAACTTTACTTCAGTAATCAGACAGGATAATTGTAAGTGGTCAGTCAATGAGTAGATCTTGGAAAAGATCAAAGAAAAGCTCCTTTAGTCAAGAAGTCCTTGTTAAAGTCATTACCTCATCATGAGAAACTAGTAATTACCAGGTAACCAGCAGTTCTGAGGTGTGCTATTCTAACAGCTTACAAGTCTCTTAACAGCTTTTCTTACAAAATCTCATTTAGATGTTACATTTTCTACATTATTACGCAACAGTTCAGCTAGTAGGCTTACTGATTTCTCTTCTTGCCATTTTTTGTAAATGAACTAAACAGAGTTACTTTAGACATTTTTGTTGTTCACACATTTCTATAAATTTAAATATTTTTCATTTATATATTTTCTTTTGTTCAACATAAACTGATACAAGCATCATTTTCCATCAAAACATAATGCAACACATTTACGACTGTATTTTTCAATTTTTCTGTTACACTTTTTCAGGGGGAGCATCAGGACATAATGTGCGAGCAATCAAAAACCTTGAATTCCAGTTCCATAAACAACAAATTGACTTCTTCCAGTGGCATTTATTTGATTACATCACCTATAATCTGATCAATTACAAACCCCCTTACGGGGGGGGTATAGTGCCCTAGGGTGAGCTGAAACCCCTGGAGTACATTAACAGCTCCCTTTGTGTCAATAACTGCCCTGGCTTTATCTCCCATTAGACTGTAGGTTAACTTTCTAATCAAGCACATTTCATCATATAAAGAGATCAACATTAGGGGGTCTGGGAAAAACATTTGACACTAGGTGACATTAGGAATCTGTTAACAGACTGCCATTAGTCAGGGGTTGTGGGCATACCCCAGGGGGTACATCACCATCTGGTAAGGTAAGAACTGGGTATTCCTCAAGTCAGAGTGGAACTGGATCTGTTTCCTAGAGAGGGAAGGTAATAAACTCTATGACATGTAGAGAGGACAGGTGCTGTGGAAGGATTGGGGGCAGGGGTTAAATAATAATATATATGGTCACATGACTATAATATCAGTGGTTGTATTCAATGTAAACTGATTGTTACAGAGGATTAGGGGAGTCCACAGTTTATAGTGGTCACTATAGGTGATAATCAGCCTCTCACCAGGGGGAGTTCAAGCCTACTGCAGACAAACTGTAGTATAATGGAGATTAGAAGTGTAACAAAAACTTTCTCAAACAGTGACAAACTTAAATTCAGTAATCAGGCAGGACAATGTAAGTGGTCAGTCAATGAGTAGTTCTTAGAAAAGATCAAAGGAGAGCTCCTACAGTCAAGAAGCCTTTGTTAAAGTCATTACCTCATGAGAAAATTTTTAGTAATTACAAGGTAACCAGTAGTTCTGAGGTGTGTTTTTTTAACAGCCTACAAGCCTCTTAACAGCTTTTCTTATAACAGACAATTTTCAGGTGAGGTTTCTTACAAACTAAAGGACAGTTGTCTTGGCCATTGTTCAAGATCACATTATTTTCCAAGAGTGCACACTGCATGTACAATGTTACTTAGAACATGTTTAGCACATAGTGATGGTAATAGAACTGCTGTAGACAAGATGTTTAGGCCAGAGATCTAAATCTGTTACACTCTGTAATTAAAAGTTAGAGACAAAGATCCCTACTGTACTATCAGACCACAGTGAAGAAAATTAACACTGCAGCATGATATGGCTACTACATACTGAGATAGGTTACAAGTTTGATTTGCTAACCAGTTGGATGGGGGTAGAGATAATAAACATATGCTTGAAGGAACTACCTAGAGGTTGTAGCTACTGTGGAGAGGGGATGGTTAAGGGTTTGAAGGTCTAGGTGTCAGGTCACTTGTCAGACTCCGGTTTCCTGTTCAGCTATCTTCACAGGCAACACAACATCATTTTTTCTCCATCCTCCAAACATGGCTTCAATTATGTCACATGTGTTGCATCTTTGAATTACATAAGTTTATATACATGTACACATGTTCAACGTCCCAGTCAAAATATAAACAAATGCATATGATGAAAAACAATTTTGAGCGAAAAAACAAAAGTGTCATCTCATAATCTCACTGAAGTGAAATCTCCCTTTTCTCAGTAAAGCAAATCCTAATTAGGATAACAGTATTTCACTTAGGACAACTTTTACCTGCTGGTGAATTTGGTGAAATTATTTCTGCAGTTACCAGAAAGCTATATGTTCAGAAAGGTTAAAAAAATTATTCAGTGGGTTCAGTAAACATATATACATTCAACCATATCCAACACAAAGACAGAACTTTTCAGCCAGAGTGACTGGTTGATTGGTGTCCTTTTAAACTGGTCAGTATTCCCCCATTGAAGATAAGGAAGCTAGCTCACAGATGGAATCTTATCTTATTTTCAGAACTCAATAGTTGACAGCTTGACAAATAAATGTAAGCTACAGTTACAAAGATAAGGGTTTGGCTGGTGATTGAAAGACCACTACTGGTCTATTTTGTAGTCTGGTATCCCCACCAGCAAAGATGTCAGAGGTCATCTAGAATAGGAGAAGTTGAGGATAGATGGAATATCCAATAAAGTGAGGAACAGGAAATACACTATTACATGTATATACAGGCCTTTATGTAGACTGTACAGGGAAGTATGTCTGTTATCAGACCCAGGGGAATGCTCCAGAAAATGTCAAATAAACAAATTAACCTTTACAAACACAGAGGATTCCTTATAATTTTAAGGTCACCCCTGATCCTAGAAACTTCCTTGAAAGCAGTTTGAATAAATGGTTAACAGAAGTCCTCAAATACAAGGTTTACAGACAAATTGTTAATCGTACTAAATTATTAACAGAGCTAAGCTATCAAGATATCTTTGTCAAAGAACATTGATTGATTGATTTGGGTTTAACGCCATGCTCAGGGGTATTTCACTTATATAATGGCGTGCCAGCCCAATGGGAGAAGGAAACCACCCTCGACATCAATCCCTGGCAACATAAAAGATGAGACAGGACAAGGACATAAAAAAAACACCAACAAGTTTGCTTTCTGATGTCTCTTAGCTCATACAGAACTGGGACAACAGGAAGCTCCAACCCACCGACCGAAATGTATGCAAGAATAAATAAACGCAACCCAACAGAAGTGTGAAACGTTATATAAAAGTTCTGCATGTTACAAAAGTTACTGTTCCCTGCAGAGTAGTCAATGTGTTCACTGTTCAAAACATACGTTTGACCCCAGAGGAGGATTTAGGATGGAAATTAAGAGGACAATAAATGGTCATAAACTACATGGATTATTTAATGCTCATAATACGGGTCGAGAAATATAGTCATCCAATGTTTTAATCAAAGCCTATTTAAATGTTCAACTATATAGGAACTTCTAGATGTAGCTTATACTTACAAATAAAAATATTTTAAAATAGAAGCAAAAGTTGGGATCATTTACACCTTACTAAGCAATAAGTAGTATTTACTGGCTTATTGTGCATTAAACAAACGTATACTGGTCATACTTACATGAAGAGATTTAAAGATGGGCTTTATCATCAGACAGTAACTGAACAGATGAGAAGGTAACAGAAGAGATGAGAACCTAAGGAGACCAGCAGCTTCCGGACAATGGAATCAGATCTGAAGACTAGCTTGTTATTGTAGCTGTGATCGTTCAGTGTCTGTACAAAGCTGCACGGGGCTTGTATGGTATCAATTAACCCCGGCCCCATGGCAACTCTTTATACAAGCACAAAATAAACACAACACAACCAGAGGAATATTAAAACAAAAAAACAATGCTAAGCTAAAGGTTAAAACCTCTAACCCCCGTTAGAAAGAATGGATATAGCCCAAATATAAACATGTGACCATGATTAAATCAGGATTAAACCAGTGAAGGTAATCTCATTCTGCCAAGGTAGGTTCCACAGCCAGACAAGATATTTAGTTTATTTGAAACATTCTCCGGATTTCAATAAGCTTTGAAGAGCTCTCCAGTTGGACAGAGTTATCTCAGGAGGACGGCTAAGTAAACGAGGGTCTGTGTCACAAAGAGCAACAGCCAAGTCTTCATTGCTTAAGTGAAAGAGAAAACAATTTCTCATGTTGACAATTTCTCTAGCAAACCCAGCATGCCAGACATGGAATCTGTTAAATTCACAGTTTACTGAAATATTTCCACAGTTTCATTTCAATGAGCTTGAAAGACAAACAGGAATGACTAGCAAACAAGGCTCAAGAGAGGAGAAATGAATTTGTTGATATAAAAATGCCACTTGGTCAACTGTTGAGAGAAGGGGAATTCCAGTGTTTGTTTGCCGCATCGTTGAGCGGGATTGTTTCGAGAGATTTGCGAAGTTAATGAAGCATTAACCTCACCTCGTCAAATCGCAAATACAATGGTTCTATTATTGTTCGCGTTGACAATCTCCTCCCTGCAGAGAGCGACAACAAATTCTTATGCTGATCAACACAGCCATGTTAACAACTGATTTAGACCATTTCAAATTCTCTCCACCTACTTTGACGCCTAAAAACCTTTGAACAATTTGCTTTATGATCAGCGAGAATTCCAGATTTTGGATCCAAGTGCAAATAATAGGGGCTGTGGAGCCAGGGTGGCTGGGAGAGCTTCAGCACCCCTCACTTTTTATAGAGGGCAGAAAAACACGTCTCCGGTGATTTCAGAGATTCCAGCGATATTAGTTAGCCAGCCAGCACCCCCACCCACACTTTGGAAATCGTTCCGCTGCCCCCGGATAGGCTCAGCTAGGCAGTTTCAGTAGCATTTGAAGTTAAAATATTAAAGACAGTCTGACAGAGCAGCTACCTGTGGATTTATTGACAACTGACAAGAATGAAAATACCAGCTATTTTGTCAGCAAATTGATATAAAAAGTCCAGTCATACCTGAATAAGGTGTGTCAATCTTCACAGCTTTATTATTACCTCACTTAATAAATGGACATACTTCAGACTTTCTTCAATCTTCACTCAGATATAAACTGCTACTTACAAGATTTATTTTGGTAGATTGATGAAACATTAAATGTACTTACTTCAGACCTTCAGATTGTAGCCTACACTTGGGTAACCAGATAACCGATCACAAGATTTACATTTGTTGATTTGATGACATCCCGTCATTTTATTTCAAAACAGTGCGACACAAGAAGAAAAAGTTCCTAACAACTCTAAGCAGAGGGCACCTGACCACCACACTAGTACAGAAGCTTCCATTACCTCCCCTTAGCATCCAGAGAAATAGCAATCTGACAGCTTCTACAAATTTCCCACAAGAAAAAAAGCACCAAAAAAAAATGTAATCATTAGGATGGAAGTGATAAGATGGGAACTTTTCAACTAAGTGTTCAGATTTAGATGCAGGTGTGAACAGTATATAAATCCACCTACCACAGGTAGCAACCAGTATTAAATTTGAGAGCTACAATCAGGTGTAAAAATTCCCCTCGAGCTAAAATGCCACACAAAGGCGAAATATTATATTCATTCACTAGCAGTCAGTCATTTGAAGTTGGTTTGATAAACATTTATAATATGCTAATATATCACAATATTTTAGATGAGTTGATGTTATCTTACTGTCAGTTAATAACACTGTGAATTGGCCACCTGGTGATCAGGTGACAGAGTGACACAGGGGGGATAACCTCTCGGTATATAAAGCTTAATACTACTATTTAAAAAGGTGTCCTGAGTAATATCCAGTGATCATTAATATAGCCAATAGGCGTCATTAAGTAGGGCCTAGGCCAAATTGATACCATTATAATATCAGAAGACTAGAAGAACCTGTCAACTGTATAGACAGGCAAATAATAGGGGCATCACATTTCCCCCACATGTGAGGAATGCTGTGTCATTTTTTAGCAAACGAAAAATGTGTGAATTATGAAAAATAAACTAGCATTCTAAAATATTTGACACTGTTTTGGGGGCCTTTTTTCGTTTGTTTTATCAGAAATATACATTGAGGTTTAACGCTGTACTCAGGGGTATTTCACCTATATGACAGCGTGTCAGTCCCATGGGTGGATGAAACCACGGTTCAAGTCACTTAGGCAACATGCAAGATGAGACAAAAAAAAAGGAAAGAAAAAAGAAAACAACACATAAAAAACTACTACAGGATTGATCGATTGATGTTTTACGCCACATTCAGCAGTATCTCAGCTACAATGTGGCGTCCAGGGCATCAGGAAGCTCCCGCCCAACCACCCGGGAAAATATCAGAAAAGCTACTTCTGTGATAGCCAAAGTCCCCTAGTCACGTCAGAACTGTACATATCCCTTAATATTTTGTCACTGCCTTAGGCTAACAAGGATTTGACGCTTACTGATAAAATGTTAACTGATGACAGCTTCACAATTCAATTCAAATTTGTATTTCATGGAGTTTTATTACAGGAAAGTAAAAGATTGACAGGTTCAGTGTTCTTCAGTTTCCGGTCAAGTCTATGAATAGAGAGAACTCGAGTCACCTGAAGAGCTGTATTCTCCTGAACCTATCCAGGTGTATTCTCGTTAACCTATCCAGGTGTGTAAAATAACACAGGAACTGATCTCAGTGCATCACAATACACAGGAAGTCACTCTCTGGAAAATCTTTCACCTTGTAGTAGATTTCCACAAAAAACATACAGTATAGAGCACATAACTAAACAAACAGTACTAAATAGATGTACTTCTAACTCCACAATACATAGCGTGTCTAGCAAAGAATTGGACAATCACCTATAGATTAACATACTGGGAAGTCCAAAACACAATCTGTTAAACTAGTAAATGTTATTATGTTACTCTCTTGAAATAGAGGAATGTTGAATGCTTACTGTATACCCAACACTAGTAAGAAAAGAGTGGCCTATAACAGACAGACTGAGACCCTTCACTAATAATACTCACAGTTCTGAACACTAAGAGATTGCTTTTCCTAAACAAGACAACCAAGTAGGGTTGTAAAGTGTGGGTGCATAGTGCATACACCAGTGAAAATGGTTCTATCTAAGTGCACAGTGGGCATTCAATTTAATTGGTTATTAAGATTATAAATAAGGCATGGTATCACTTGTTTGAGGGATTTATCTGCTTGTTCCTTGTGTTAAATTTTAAAAATTTATTTAAAAAAAAATGAAATCTTTAGAGTGATGACAAGAATATATGTTAAAAAAATATCTATTTATAATAACAGTATAACCTTGGCCTTTGAGGGTATTTCACCTACATGACGGCGTGCCAGATGAATGGAATGAATCAATGGATGGAGGAAACCACCCTTGACACCACTGGCAACATAAAAAACAGGGCAATACAAGGACAGAAAAAAAAAGATTAAAAGTACTCTTGATGTGCCTTAGTTTAGAGAGAACCAGGACATCAAGAAGCTCCCGTCCAACCACCCGCCCTAGGTGACTGAAATGTGAACATTTAAAGAGAGATTTAAGTGCATTATCATTGTATGAACAGAAATCCCGTAAAAATCAGTTGAAAAATGACAGCTCCACAATGATGACAAGATAAACGAACACACATACATGTACTGGTGGACGGACTCATGCCATGATATGTAATATGATAATGTACATCCCCTTCAGGGCGTTAAAAATGTGAAAATCTTAAAGATAAAACTTTGTTGAAAAATGAATGTTCCTCTGGAGTTTGTCAGCTTTAAAATTCAAAAACTTATGCCCTTACCAGAGGGTTATATCCCATAGATGTTGGGCAGTTGTTCTAAGAACTAAGCTACTAATAAACTTACATGTATATCAACCAACAGTCGCAATGTATCTCTGTTAGAAGAAGCATTCAATTAGAAAAGGTAAACGGTGATTATTCGTTGACTTGCTAAAAAACAGAGGATTACAAACAGTCTCCTGCAAATAAAACAAGAATGTGCAAACCTGTGGTTGGTTAGTGAGAGAGTAAGCCTGTTGCTTGTGTCAACACAGAGCATGGAGCCAGAAAGAGCTGGGTGCTAGAGAGGAGAGAACCAGGGAGTCTGAGGGGAAGTTAATCCTTCAGCCAAACACCAAACACATGTGACGTAGAGTCCCACCAAACCTGACCACAAACAAACCACATATTCTCTCCTCTCCCTTCCCCCCCATTTAGGACTAAATTCTTCCCAAGCAGTTAGCACTTTACATTTACCAACTGAGCGTTAAAACAAATATATTTTTTGTCAATGGCTCCTAGAATTTCTGAACAGCATATGGTGTCACATGACCTTTACAAGTAACTCACATAAATCTGGCACTGTTTGACAGAGAATTTTTTTTTGGGAAGATGTGAAATTTCATCCCATTACAAAGATATAAGTCTTTAACACATGGCTTAAATATTTAAGCATTTCCTAAAGCTATATCATGTTTGCTATTTTTTTTACTGCAGTTCCATTTGCTTGGACGTCCCAGTGGGTTTGGTTAGATCCCAGCCAATTAAAGGAGTTATTGGAATAGTTCATTGCTCGAGATATCAGTCCCGAAAACATGGCATTTTATTTTTTTTAATTTTTTCCCTCTACCACTAAAATGTGTGGGGTTTTTTCCTGCTGCCAAACAGAATGAGAACCATTTGGATTGGTGGTTTACTACAGAGCTCTTAAAGTCTGGCCAAATCCCAGGCAATTTAATAAATGTTATTTGGCTATTTCCTTGACTCTGTTTTTTGCTACTAAACTCCATTTTATCTTGTAGCCAGACAGGCTTTAAACAGTTTCCAAAATCACAAAGAAGTTTTTTAATGAAGTTTAGGCCTACAATGGAGGTTCACTTGTAGATATCTATCACTGTCAAAAGAACTAGTTTTAAAGATGCAATTTACTTTGATTACAGGGCGCTCAGTTTATTATAAATGCAGCAGGAATCACTTTCCAAGTAAAATTAATTTACATGGTCCTATTGCGGCTGCCCTATGGTCAATTTTTTTTGTACTATTCACTGGCTTTGTTCTATTTAATCAGAAAGAGGCTCTTTGTTTGGCAGTTGCATATTAACAAGAATTAGTTACAATATCCGTCTCACCGTTGTCGAGTAAACCGCCATTCCTCATTTGACTAGGCAATGATTCCTTGAATGAGATGGAAGCATGTTACCAATCTATTAAGAACTTTCCATCCATACAGAAGTTATTATTTTAATTGAATACCATGCATCCTCAGCTTCTTATCTAAATTGCCTCACTGATAAGTTAACATGCATCTGCATGTTCCTAGACATTTGCTCAGGGGTATTTCAC
The DNA here is from genome assembly GCA_034781015.1 of Tonicella lineata. Classification (NCBI taxonomy): domain Eukaryota; kingdom Metazoa; phylum Mollusca; class Polyplacophora; order Chitonida; family Mopaliidae; genus Tonicella; species Tonicella lineata. The sequence continues at coordinate 2,579 of JAVFBY010225544.1, read as the reverse complement.
CTGTAGGATCGTGCGCCAGCCCAATGGTTGGAGAAAACCACCCTTACACATCATTGGCAACATAAAAGGGTGAGACGAGGACAAACAAAAATAAATCTAGTTAATGAATCATAGCTCAAGTAGCAACAGGAAGCTCCCACCCAATAACCAGCTAGCTAAAAAGATAATTTGTACAAACTTCAGATCAAACCATATTGATGATGGTATACCAGGCTTCGGCTTTTGCAGATCGGTTAACTTTATTCAAATACAATTAAAGGTTAAAACCTCTGAATGACCCCCTCATCCCATCCCATCCCATAGAAACAAATCCTGTTCCTAGGTTCCACCCAGACCTGAAGGAAAACACTTGGCCAATAGAAGTATAATGGCCATCTACTATGTCTAGGATCAATGACCATATAACCTTTGTCAACGACTTCAATAGCGACACAGATCACACAAAAGAAACGATAAAACAAATCCAATTTAGTGGGAGATGTATTGGTCTTGTACAAAAAACATATTGACCTCTTCTTTTTACGAAAAAAACCCCAAACCTTTTCAACAACTCGTCATTCAACACAATTTATAATTGTTAGCTAGAGTGTTATACTCTCTACATTATGAATGAGTTAGACCTCACTGCTGCAAGCCTTTGCAATTAAATCTCCATTATCTTCCAAATAACCAATATACCTAAACACTTAGTAGAACAAGTATTGATCTTGTAATGAACATCCATCGATTGATTCTTTTATGAAAACTTATCAACTTTTTATCCATTAGCAAAGTGTTCAATTGTTACCGGTACTCTTTCCAATACCTATGAGATATGCCTATGTTTTCTGTTCCACAGATCTTTACAAATGTCGCTGAATACCCGAATAATCAATACACTAAACATCTAGAAATGATTGGTCTCTGTGGATAAGCCTATAGACCTATAGAGTGTCATTAGAACGGAGAGTATCACAAAGTGAGTGACACGGATGGTCATTTCAGACTACTAATCTAGAAGTGACATATTGACAACCTATCAATATAGGAGGCCTCCTTTGAATGAGCAATTAGTAATTCATTATAGGCTAGCCTAGTTCAAAACTAGCCCTAGATCATCCTGTCTTGACTAGGCCAGTCAAGGTTCTTGGTTGGCATAAAAACCCATATGAAACAAACATTTTCAAATAAGACCCTTTGACTCTTGTCTGTCGGAATTAGAACCAAGAACATTTTTTTCTGGGTTCTAATTCCGGCAGACACGAGACAAAGGGTCTTATTTTTTTTTAAAAAATGTTTGTTTCATATGGGTTTATATAATGCCTTACTTTGATTAAATGGCGGGCCAAAATGAAGTGACACTAGATTTCACCTGTAACAAACAATTACAAGAGTAGTGTCACTCTTCACGATAAACTCATTTTGAACCCAAATCAATAATTTATGCAGACTATTACAGGATACAATACATGGTGCAAAGGACAAATTGTACAATATTAGAGTAACAGGACGTCATAATAAATAGTCTTCTGCTTGCCTCTGGCTGCTCAAACCGACTTGTGTGTGAAATTTCTACACGCCCTCTATCTTGTTAAATCACAATATCAGGATATGTATGTTCGTTAAATTTAGTTGCACTGAATCTGCACGGCCAGCTATTGTGAAGTAATGAGATAGAGGGTGCTTGTGTACTAGTGGTTGGACATTTTACCCACAAGTCATTTCACTCTGATTGCCCTCTATTGACTTCAAAGAGAATTGTCACCGTATCACTTAAGACTTTTCTTTTCAAAACTGTATCTTTTCAAAACAACCAATAAAATTAGGGACCTGAAAGAATTTGAATTATCAGAAAGGATATACATCTTGAATGCATGCAGACTGTTCTATAGACACACTGTCCATGTATATACCCCTCCAGTTGACTATTTCTACATACAATGTACATGTACGGTACCTACTGTAACCTACATATCTACTAGACTAGTCATTCATACTAATCCACCCAGTGCAGGCATGTTTGTATACCATTGACTCATCAGTCATAATTTATATCAACAAACCCTTATATGTTATAATAATATCTGCTCTTTCTTTATGCATAAATTACACACCCTCCTTACTGGGTCAGACTTTCTACAGATATGCCTAGGACTAGCTAATAGAAGTGTGTACAGGATCAATTGTTTGATTCAGATTTGACGTCATACTTTAGGTTATCTCACTCTTTACGAGATCCAGCCCAATGGGTCAAGCAAACCATAGTTTAAAATAACTTCCAGTAAACACTGTAAGGTGTTAAAATAAGGCGAAACATTGTGCAACTGTAAACTTTTTAAAAATTAACATGCGAAACATAAGAACTTGGCTTCCCTGTTGCCCATTAGCTAATAAAGCAAGGGCTTAGGCAGATCGATGGCTGTCAACCCCATATTGTTAACCAACGGGGTTGTCCCGCACAGTCCCGGTGTCTTTGAGAAACCCAAGTAGCCATTTGAGACACCCGTTTCAGTCAAATTAAACATAGGAAAGATAGGAAAAATGTAAAATGAGACGCCCTATTTCTGTACAAATGTTGATTTGAGACAGGCTTTTCTGGA
>JAVFBY010225433.1:0-10824 GCA_034781015.1 Tonicella lineata | reverse complement strand
AACCACCCTTTGAAAGGCTGGAAAATGACAGGATCAGACTAAGTTAAAAATAGCAATTTTTGTGTGGATAACACGAATGTAAAACAGAAAATTAAATTGGTGTAGCCAAAGAGTTACAGTACAGGGCAGAACTAACTTTACATAGAACGTGCCTGGAACAAAAACTAAAACGCGCCTAATATTTTTACAAAATCGCGCTAATAGCGCATCTAAGAGGTATGACAGTCGCGCCTGGTCTAAATTTAAACGCGCCGTTTTAAAATTAAGGCGCGTCAGAAAAAAAAGTGCGTCGAAACAAAATCAGGCGTGTCGAAACAAAAATTAGGTGCGTCGAAACAAAAATTAGGCGGGTCGAAACAAAAAGTAAGCGCACTTTACATGTACGTAAAATCCTGACTCGCCGAAATAAATTCAGTAGGCCTATACATGTACATGTACCAGTTTGTAAATCATGTGACGGTCCAATCGGGATTGGGAAAATAACCCGCCAAAACCAGTCTGATAAAACGCGGAACACCAGATGACGTTGACCTGTTGGAGCAACAAGATGACAGACGGCCTGAATTTGAACAGATTTCCGACGCGACTGAACATTTTTTCAACGCGATCGAACATATTTTCGACGCTCTTAAAAAGATTTCCGACGCATCAAAATTTAAAATGGGCATGCTTGAAAATCTCCTTGTCGCGCCTACTATCAAAATAGACGCGTCAGAAAAAAGCGCAGTCGCGTCTATCTAATAGCGCTGGGACATATTTAGTCGCGATTTAGTCGTGCGCCAGATGTAAAGTTAGTCCTGCCCAGTACTTTAACAATTGCTTTTTTTTCATGATAATTATTATACGCACGTTTAACAATTAATCTACTCACGTTTTCTGGGTATACTTCCCATGCTATTGAAATAGATGATCTGATCGTGACTGTTATAAAAGCTACCAGGAATAAAACACCTATCACAGTACATGCACTGAAACGTAGAAAATACAACAGATATAGTGAAGCATAGCAACAACTCCAAAGAAAGATAACAAATTCATTTTGACTCAACGTTTTGGTTGATTGATTGATTGATTGATTGGGGTTTAACACCGTACTCAGGGGTATTTCACCTATATGACAGAGTGCCAGCCCCATGGGTGGAGGAAACCACCACTCACGTTGCTGTGACATGAAAGTTGAGAAAAAAGAAGAAAAAAAGAAGAAAAAAAATGACACCACAAAAAAAATCTACTTCTTGATGCCACATAACTCTGAGAGCACCAGGGCATCACGTAGCTCCCGCCCAACCACCCGCTTGTGTTTACGTTGTAATGATGGCTATTTCACTTATATGATGGTTTAAGAAAAGCAGAGAAAGTGAGTGAAGCTCCAGGGAAATCTCCCAACCTCCCACATGTTATTGCTATTATTATAGCGAAATAGACTTACTTTTTAATATTCATCCATTGTTTAGTAACAAGAACAAAAGCATCAGGAGCTCCGGACAGCATTGCTTCCATGTCAACCAACTGTTAAAATATATTGTGTTTATATTTTAGGAGAAGGAATTTTATTTAAAGTGAGAATGTTTATTATTTTAGATACCGTACTAAATGAAAATAAAATTATACTGGTTAATGAAAAACATACTCTCTTTATGAATTTCACATGTTGATTGGCATTTTTCCAACCTACATTTGTGGTTTGAGATATTCAACAATAAAACAACATACTCATACAAATGTGACATGTTTATACAATAACATGTAAAAGCTTGGTAATAAAATCCAGGATCCTCCAAGTTTATGTTAGTATGAAAATGTACAAAACATACTGCTATTACCCAGAAACTACAATCACACCCATGGGGTTGACCAGTGTTTAAAAAGGGAGATAAATCTGTTACTCATATAACTGGAAGTGACATCTACGTCATTGACTAACAAAAGAGTTCAGTTGAATATTCATATCATGCTATCGTTAGTAGATGACATAGGATGCACTGCCAGTTATATAAGTAACAGATTCATCTCCCTTTTTAACCCCATTCATAAATGTTTTAACACAAGTCTCAATCTGGCTTAACCGAATGTGAACCTGCTGCACTGTATTGATTAAACGCTTGGTATTTCAAGCCATGCTCAGGGGTATTGCACCTATATCACAAAGCAACAGTCAAATGGGCGGAGGAAACCACCATTGACTTCATGGCGACATCTAAGACCAGATCCTGTCTAAGGTTGAAAATAGGGCATCACAAAAAATCGGCTTCATGATCCCCCTTTTAAAGCTCATAGAACCAAGGCATCGGGAAGCTCCTGGCCAACCACTAGCTCCCGCACTAAAAATACAACATTCAAATAATATAATAATTACGGATATAACTGACCTTTCCAGCTGGTATTTTTCCGGTTACCTCTCTCCCTAGAGACATAATTAAGCCCAGGGCGACCGAATATGCTACGACACTACAAAAACAACAGTCAAAAATATTTAAGGGGATATAACAAAACAGAAATATGAAGTATATGCTTTATATTAATAACTGCAGGGGTCGAAATATAGGTTTTCTTTTTGTCAAAGGCAAGGACAATTTGTGAGGGACAAGTAAAAAATAAATCTTCTTGCTACAACAAAAAAACTACATGTATCATATGTTACATGTATATCACATATGACAAGTAGGTAATCCCAAGTGACGACAATAGTCACTTTTAATAGTCCCAAGTATTTTGGGGGAAATATTTCAGCTCTTGTTTTTATTTCCCAATAATAATTATTGTTATTATTTGACACTATTTTGTATACTTCTAATTTCAACGCCATTTTACAATGACTGCATCATACATGTAAAACTGGGCGCATGAAGTTGAATTGATTGATTTATTGATTGATTGGTTGATTGATTGATTGATTGATTGGTGTTTCTTAAGGGTATTTGATCCATATGACAGCCTGCCAGTCAAATGGGTGGATGAAACCCTGTCACCACTAACATCAAAGACAGGAAAAGTACCGCTGTACAGGTCCAATTGCCCCTTAGCTCTAAGTGCCAGAGCACCAGTAGGCTATCGTCAAGCACCCGCCAGAAAGTAGAACCCAAAATGTTTGAACAAAATGAGAATGGGCATACCTCGATCCTCTAGACAAAGGCATCAGGTTGTAGAAATAATAGACCATGGAGAGAATTGAGTTGATTACAGAATCAACTTCCTGTCAATAAAAAGAAAGAAAACATATAAAACGCAGTAATGCATGGTTATAGGCCTTTCACTCCTTGTCCTACAAGAGTATAAATTACGCATTGGGTTGATTTAATATGTAAACGGCACTTCTACCATACCTGATCTATATGATGTTTGAGTTTGATGAATGTAACTTAAGTAGTTTTTGAGAAACAAAACGGCACAGTACTGGGTATAGGCCATTCCCTCCCCCACCCTCCCAATCAGACAAACATTGATATAACAGTATTTGGCCACGGTTGTGCCTGACCAAGATAAGGACACTGTTAAAGGAGTACCTACTGAGCTTTTTGTGGCCCTTGTCTTTTTCATCTCTTCTTTAAGTTGAAGAAATAGATGATCAATCTCAGGGTGGTAGGAGTTAGTACGACTCCGAGAATTCCCTATGTTGATTGAAAATAATAGTCTGTTATTCCTGCAAACATGGAAACAAAGTTGTAGGTATTAAAAACATTAGAAAAACGGCTTGCATGTTTAAAATATACACTGTATGCTTATGACATTTAAAATGTTAAACACATTTAACTTATCATAATTCATTTCTTTATGTAACCACGTACTACTGTGTAAATCACAGGACTATCAGGGATGTATTTTCTTTCTTTCAACAGAATACTAAGCATAAAGCTCTAGTTATATATATTACTAGTCCTTGAATTCCCTGTTAAGTTTGGTTACTCTAGCAACAATTGTTCTAAATAGCTCAGGAGAAAATCAACCTTTTTGTTTTAAGCTTTGACGTTGACGACACTATTTGATCCAGGGTGGCACTGAAAGGAATCCACTGTACATCACTCAGTGATACAGACTGCCAATCATGACGTCAGTCAGCCTGGATGTCAAAGTTAACTCGGTGCCTCCCAGGATTGAAAAACGCTATTGGCATCAAAGCTTGAACTGAAAGTTTCACCTCTATGACTATAGTATATGATTTAAGGCACTTTGAGTCTAAATGCCATCACCTGATCTGTTATTTAAGATTTTCTTAAATTGGTTGGGGTTTGAGTCCAAACTCAAGCTCATTTCACCTTTTGTATATTACGGTGCAACAAACCAATGGGTAAAGAAAACAACCCTTCCCCACCACCAATCACTGATCAGCTTCTTTGGAGCTTTGAAAAGACACAAGATTTATTTAGTGTGAGATTTTGGGGGTTTTCATCCATGAGCTAGTAAACTTACAAATCTTCGGACAGTGTTAAAACAACCCCATCTAATCTGGAGTTTTCTTTCTCTTTTAAACTGGGTACTTGGGTGGAGACTAAAAACCCACTAGGGTCTATTTTCCTTTTCTGAAACATAAATACAAATGCATTAACAACATAAAGTATTGTGTCTGTACGAATGTAGATGTACATGTTTATGAAAACTATCAAGATACTAATCAAGGGAGAATTTGCCTTTAAAAGTCACGTTTAAGTGCTTTCATATTATAAAACTCCGTTGTTTTATGCCATACTTAAGGTTATTTCACTTACACAAACTGCAGTTTCCATGGGGCTTGCTGAGCCTTCTGGTGAATCAATATAAATGACCCTGTAGTATATATTTTTTCAAGCCAGTTTATTAATCACATAACGCTCCTGTCCATTTTTGATTGGACACCAAGTAACAGCAATGTATGTATCAAACTCCAATAACCTTTAAAGAGCACATTACATATGCTATTATGGTATAACAATAAGTATACAGATTGGTATGTTACTGTGGCTGGTAATAAATATCACTACTACATTTATTTCACATATGTCCACTTGTTGCTTATTTTATTTAATCAATAAATGTCGTAAATTCTGATTTGTATAATTTTTTCTGTGTTTAAAGCAGCAAGCTAATTAAGACGGATTATATATAAACTTCTGAATGTTCTGTTTTTGTTAAACCCATCTGTTCCAACCAGACTATCCACTAACCTGTTCTGAGGTATAAGTATGTGGTTAGTGTTTTATCATTATAATGTATTGACGTTTAATATCATTGTGAGAAATATTCTTCACGTAAACTTACAGTACCTTTGATGTGAGACATACAATTGAAAAAGCCTTATAACGTTTATTGATTCCTACCATGGAAGCAATACACCGTTTAAAGAGACTCGGACACTTGTCCTAGAGATGTCTTGTAGCACAAACCAGAGCTGATCACTGTGGCATCACTGCAAGACAATCAGTACCGAAAAACCCTTTTGATCTCAAACAAAGTGCATTCGTTTCTATTTTAGTTCGGGTATAATTCACGCGGTTCTTAGACAGTGAGTACACTTGGTGACGATGTCACTTCCTTTTTGTGCACAGTACTCAATATACATTTTGCCGGCTTGTTGGTTTCATTCAATTGATCGAAAAGTCAGATTTAGATTTAGTTGTTATTAGCTAAGTTTAGTATAACACTACTTGTCATTAAGAAACAAATATTCTGTACAGCGTTGTTTGGAAAATGCTATATTTCGACCAATGGAAGCAAGGTTTATTCAGAAAAAAGAGGAACTTATCTGACCTTAAATTAAAAATGTAAATGTCCAGTAAAACACTTGATTTCATTCCATTCTATATCACATAAACGTTATGGGTTTTGCTTGATAACATATGGAGAATGATTCTATCGTTGATTTTATGATGGTAAGTTTTACCTATACAACCGTACTCAGATAATAGAAACCCTTAATGAAGCCTACCAACGTCTACCTACACTGCTCTAATATAATAATAGTCCAATCACATGCACCATAAGAGCAATCAGTGGCTGACAATAGCTCATCACGTTCTAGTTGATTGTTTTACGGCCATGATAGCACTAGACACATGGTCAGGGGATATACTGTGGTAAATCTACAACATACGTTCGTAAATTAACTACTTTTATTCCTAAGCTGTGTGCCATTTGCTGTTTCTGTAGCCTTGTAAACTTGTCAACACCAGCTAACAGATCAGCTACAAGTTTGTACACATGTATCCTCAGTAACAGGTACATTAAAACCATTATCAACCCAAATACTATTATAATAGCTATCGATCCGTATCATTGAAATTAATATTGAGATTAAAAAGTAAATAAACAGGACAAAAAAGACCAAAAACTTAATACAATTACGGTGATAATGATATGTGACACGACTTATGTCAAAAATAATTTCCCGCTTTGTAGATTTTGCGATTGCTACGCGTTTTAAAAACGACATCATGCATAGTGAACAAACGATGATGACTAAACCTGTTCTTTTAAGTCACGTTTTTGATGTCATGGAAGTATATCGTGACAGTATTGTTTTTATCAAAGTTCTGTCAAATACGCGAATGCGTGCTAGCTAACTTGACACTTTTCTTAATACACCTTGGAACCAGGCTTTTATTCAAACTAGTCTTAACCATAAATTAATTAGGATTTAAACTTTGCAATAGTTTTGAACAACACTCTTAATTTCCTATGTTTCTTAAAAATGAAGTAAAAGATTACAATTTTTGTAGTACCCCAACAATTCAATTCAGGCCACAACATGCCCCCCAACATAGCGATAACTGGACACTACTAGTTTACGCTAACACTGTTAAATGCAAATGGTCTTGCCGTCTAGAGCGCTTTATTTATATTTTATTTATTTGTTTTTATTCACCATAACCTAAACCAAGAATACATAAATAAAACAAAGCATTGGTGGGAATGAAGTCAGAATGACTTGTTCTATTGCTAATAAAAATGTTGATTAAGATCACATAAATACGTCGTAAAAATATAAATATAGCATGTATCTGAATACTGTTTTATTGACTAATAGGCCTGTCAGGCATAAGCGAGATTTAGGGACGTGAGCATGCGCAATTGAAGAGGTTAGACCTTTCTCACGGAAGCGCCATGTAGTGTGCTTAAACTTTTAAAGGTTCCATCTCGTTTAGCGGTCAGTGAGCCTTTAAGCTTCAAGATCAGTCTTAAGACAGTTTTAGGATATTAAGATATGTCTTAAAAGAGAATACACTTTTGACCAAAAGGGCCGTTTGATCAAAGATCGTTTGGCTAATGTCCAGTTAGATGACGTTGCGTGACAAAGAAACTGACGTCACGCCATAATAGAAATGCGTTGTTACGCGACGTCATCTAACTATCCGTTATCCTAAATAGCTTTGAGCAAGCTAAACGTTATAACCATAACGCCTAACAACGAAGGCATTGTGTCGTTATAACAATTACGTTAAAAAAAAGCTGTGCACCAAACGTAACATATTTGGGATGCAATAAAACAATAGGCGAGAAACAATACTCTTATAACGTGATGACGTCATAATGGCAAAGCGTCATAAAGGATAAAGGTGTGACGACACATATTGTTGCCAGGCGCCGCCAGAGAGTCAACAGAATTCAGATAACACACACGGTATTTGCCTCACAATCATTTACCACGCAATGTTTTCTTACTAAAAGTTGGAATACATTTATCGTATGTGTTATCGTGTATGCTGAACTTTTCTTTATTTAATGCCGCTGAACTTTACTAATGACCAGTAAGTATCAGAAAGTGTAGGCGCCAGTATTACATTGAATCAATAGTTTGATCTTCGGAACACAAACGCGTCATTCAACAAGGCGCCTTGGAAGAGCGGTTACCTATTTGCATCCGTGATATAGTAGCTTTCGTGGTTTATAGCTTCCAAGGAAGAGGATGAACCAGTCGAAGGCGTGCGATCGCGCGGTATATTAGTTCCATGATTTGAAGGGATTTATATAGCTGATATGGTAGACCGTTGATCTACTTGCTGTACGAACATAGCCTCATGCTAAAATAGACAGGGCTAAGTGTTGGGCTAACTGAGGGGAAACTGTCAAAATAATGTTTCACCTCTGAGAGATGAGAAATTGAAAATGACACTGGATTATTGCTGCTCCTGTTATCGGGGATAACGTGTTTGTTATTTCTACACTTGGTACGTTATTGCATAAAATTCTTCATCAAGATAGATAACTTGTTTATCAAACAGCACCGTTTCAGTATAGGCACTAGTATGTTTATCACATACAATGTGTTCATTTATATTTGTATTTAGCCTTTCTCGTTATATTTACAGAACAATGCTATATTTTCTACACTGTGTAACCATTTCTGTTTTGATGTTCGTCAGCTTTACGATTATTGCGCATTCGGGCACAATAAAGTATTATCCCCCAAAAACGCAAATACAGTTAATAAAGCTAAATATTCATTTGTGGTGAAGATTATCAAAAATATTGGATATTTGTGAAGTAAATTCCGTAAAGAACACGGCTTATCTGCGAAGAGACACTGATATACAGAACTTCAAGATATTAATTGTACTTGATAATTAGTATTCTGTATGAAAACTTTTATTGACAAATCAACACTTAGCAATACAGTTTTTTCATCCATTGTAAGTGGTTATCATGGTTTACTTATTGAGACAGACAGAGATAGTAACATTCCAAGAGACCAACGCCTGTAAAAAGTGTACAATTCAGGGAAAGTAGAAGATGAGTGCCATTCCTTACTATAGGCTGTAATTTTTACTCAGACCTCCGAAATAAATATTGTGATAAAAGAAAGTGTGTTGGCTAAAATAATGAGAAATTTTAATGCATTTCACCCGTTTGAATATTGGTGGGAAACCTTGTGAAAATGTTTTTAAAACGCTAATTTATTTGAGTGGAATTTGCGACAGTGTCTATCGTACAATGGCGATAGTTTCCTACTGTAAGGAACAGACACAAGTACGATGCTCTCAAAATGCCTATTTATTATGGGGACATCAATCAGTACGCGTTGTTGATCAAACTACGGGATAATTTTGAATGTTGATGATGTCATGTTAACTATGTCCGGTCAGTATTTAAAATCTCATGTTGACGGTTGATTTGCTCGTTAACGTCATTACCGATCGACGAAAGACAATACAAAATCATTTGCCGAAAAGCGCATAGCCTCGTCACGAGACAAACTATCTATTAATTTGTAGTTTAACATCTTTACTCAGGATAGAGGTCAGCTAACTGTATAAATTGATCTGACCCACTTTCACACGATACAGTTTGTCTTATAAAAGATGATAGATAGCTTGTCCGAATCAATTTGCATCCTTGTGCAATTCACACATATCAATTTCATAATGTCACGGAATTTACTCAGCTGGAAAGATGGCATATCACGCTGCTTGGAGCTCCGGGCCTTGGCAAAATGAAAAAGGATAATTTCTATGAAAAACGAGAAAATACAAATCATCGGTATACGGGTTGATTAATCTAGTATTTCAGATAATAATGCAATTGGCAAAAATGATTTACGATCATAGGCAAATTTCATATTACATGTACGTCTTATTCGTTTTTACATTTTCATTTTTCATACTGCATAACAAGACCAGTGTTATGTAATCGGTAGACGATGAATCATACAAACCTTATTATGTAAGACTGAAAAATATAGTTATGAAGATGGAAGTTGTATAACAAGGCTATATATCAACAAACATATATTTATTGTCGAAAACATTAAAAAGTTTCCCTATATTCGTTGTTTATGACTTAAACACATTTCATCGCCAACCGTAGTTGCGTTTTTATGGTGGCGATACCAACTTAAGCCCTTCTTGCATTGCTTATACGGAAATGATATCTTTCCTCTGTTTGATTCAAAGAGGTTTGATGTAGCCAAATAAAAAACGGACCACCCAAATATTCTGGCAGTTGTAAAAATTAATATGGAATTTCCGTGTAAGCAGAAATTGCTTATGGGACTTTCTCTTCCTTCAGTCAATTCACAGAGAGAATTTATATCGATTATCAGTGTAAATGTAGAAAGCAAACACCTTTTTACTCGGACAGCTAAGAGACCAACTTGGTAGATATTTGTCCAGGTTGCACTATTTATATGATAAAGGAACTTCTGCTCTGCATGCTAATTTATTTCGCAATTTTTTCTAGAATTGTATACATGTACTTTAAAATCCGTTCAATGTGATCAGGAAATATAATTATGTGGGTTAGCATTGAACGATAATAACTCAGTATCGAAGAAGATATATTACACGGAACATAACACTAATGTCTAATGTATAGGCTCCTTATATGTGTTTCTTTTATTAGGAATATATATTATGCTTATACTGATGCTAAAGTTATCGGTTTTTAATTGATCGACTAATCTGTGCCAGTTTGAATTACTTTTGAAATATACAAAATGAGAACTTGAGTGGAAAGGTTTTGGAGTGTTTTAGAATATTAAAAGTAAATTATTGATCTTTTGAACTGATACACGAGTAATGCTATATATTATATTATATAATCAGGTCATTCTCGTATCACCATAGCTATGGGGACATAGCCCTGACTATAGGGATAGTACAGGGCTATGGGTGGGTTGGTTCGACAGCTGGATGGACTATCTGAAATCTCGTTGACACATTATTCTCCCATAATTTTGGTATGTAAATAATCCTTATACCTAGCCGTCACCCCCGAAAGCCAGTGAATGTAACAAAAACTGCCTCCAACTAAAGACATTCGTCTTCAAAGTTTTCAGTCTAGCGCGCCAGATTTCAAAATATAAGATGGCCGTCAATTGCCTCGTTTTGGAGTTGGCGAGTCACATTTGATTAAAAC
>JAVFBY010225322.1:0-10825 GCA_034781015.1 Tonicella lineata | reverse complement strand
TAGAAGAGACCTGGGGATTTTTGACGTCACTTCTACTTTTTAAATTAACAAATAAACGGTTATGCTTTATTTGTCCCCAATGTGACAGGCTTAAATATCTTACAAAATAAATGTTTAAAATAATAAGTTTAGGTTGAAAAACGCAGGACTTGTTCTTTAAGACACTAGCTTGCAGCTATGGATTATATAATTACATGTCGGTGGTCAATATTTCAAATGTTAGGGATGATTATCACGCCTTTACTGTGGGTTTTTTCCTAAACAGAAACTCTTAATTCGAAAGTGTCAACTTCCTAACATTCGCAGTGGGTAACTAACACACGGTAACTGTGCGATAGTTTTCAAGGCTATGGCCCAGTGGGAGAGGCGTTATTTTATTGCCCAATTAGCGACGCTTTGGTGTATTGTTGTCGTGTCAGCAGGAATTGAACTAAAAGCCTGTGGTGTTTTATGTGCAATATAACAGTTTTACCGGCTAGAAATTTGTATGATAATGAAACATTATACCATTGAATTGATACCAACATACTTTGATTCAGATTGCCATTGCTTGGCCAAGCCTATTGCTATTGGCTTCGTCTAGGCAATAATCCTGATGTCGGGGAACCAGAATAGTGCTAACCTCGCCAAGGTTATACCTTAACTACCGGTATATATTAAGGTCACAACCAGTTGATTGCAAATGATCGAGTGAGATTTTTAAATCTTGAGCCCCACAAGGATCAATCGTGGGACCATTCATTTTTTTATGTAATTTATTACAACTATGTGAAGGAACGACTAAAAGTTTCAATAAATAAATCTTACTGTTTGTAAATGCTGCCGGACTAATGATTTATTGATAACGATGGATGGCACTTGTCTTTTAAACATTATATAATTAATGGAGAATTATTGTGTAATATGTGGAAACTTTAACATACACAAAATAGGTTGCAACCTGTAGGCTACAAACACGATACCATCTATATTGTTTAAGACAGGGACTATAAATACAGGAAGTTATCCCCATCAATTTTGTATATTGAGGAATAACATTTTCTTAGTTAGAAGAGATTTTATTTCAGAATATTTTAAGGTTTTGCAGTTTCAGGAATCGAACTCACGGCCCTCAGAGTCAGGCACTGAATAGCCAACAGTAAATTGTGGACACCTAGTTCACTGAGCCAACCGGCTTTCTATCAACTTAGTGTCTCGTAAATGCTGATGATAGTCACTTTCTAAACGACACAAACACTTACAAGGACACACGAGCTATTCTATCCGATTCCTATTTCATGTATACACTGAGTAATTAGTACCTATATATGCATTGCATATATTTGAAACTCACTGTATATTGGGGTTTTTGTGTGTATGAAGCGGCTTAGCGAGATAAATTGTAGAATTAATGATGGCAAAACGCTTATGCATCTTGGCATAAAAGCTTTCGGAAATCTGTTATTTCATTTGCAGGTTGTGTCTGTCAGCAAGGTGGTCTAGTTTTCACACTTTATGCTGACGAAAAAGTCATATCAAAATTCTTATTTGAAATAGTCCAATTTTTGTGTAATATCTTATTATGGTTTCCGTCTGTGATGCTTTGTCGCAGGTATCTGATTAAATTTCTGCAAGGATACTTGAAGTAGGGCCTAACTGCAAGAACGTTGGGAGTGATTAATTTGCCGAATAGCCGATTGTTGGCGCTGCGTATACATGTATATAGATCTAAAAGCTCCATGGATATAAAAAGAGATCAAAACTCAAGGGTGTTTAAAGGAACACTTAAACTGTATTTGACGTACGGTACTTCTGATCAGAAAATTAACAAAACCACAAAGAAGACTTTTTCAACGACATGTCTTTGGACTGACTTAAGGCGGTCAATACTATCAAAAAACATCTAAAACGTTTTTGACTTTGACGCGGTTTGAGCCCACTGTATTCTTACTTTATAATCTGTCTTTAAAGTGTATAAATTTGTTTCTAAACACAAATAGGAAAGGCAAAGATGAGTGACAACTACACGTGTTGTTGAATATGTTTGCATTGTGAAACTATATAGCTAATGGCGTACCGAGGGTAAGTCTATAGGAAAGGCCAGCTTTCCTTTTGTCATCAACGTCGTCATTCAAATGGGGTTCGTTTAAACATGACACCAGAAGACTGGTTGAACATCAAAGAAATTCGTTTTTCGTTAGACTTGACACAAGTCAATATCTCCCTGAACTACAAACTATACTGTTCTTTCAGTCAAAGCCGACATGAAAGAAATTACCAATTATCCGGTCACTTAAACTCTTGGGCCATCCTCTTTAGTTGGAGGCACTCTTTTGTCAGTGAGATGTTTCGTAAGGTAATGCAGCGTTCAAAAGAGCGGTCATACTTAATAGACCTATTGTTGCCCGTAATTGATTCTCAACAACGTTTAATAGTTATTTAAGCAAAACAAACGGAGGCGAAGAAGGAGCAGATGATAATAGTAGGTTATTGTGAAACCCATTAAGGAAGATACTTGTTGAGTGTCGCTTGAGGTCAATCTACTGAAGCGCTTGCTATCAAAATGGCGTGTGATTGATTAGTTAAGGGTTATCTGCTTCTTCAAACATCTGGTTGAATGATAGAATTCCAAAGAAAACAAAAACATGGATTATAATGAGAAGGTCCTTGAGAAACTTTTTAAATAGCTGAGATGAGTGTTTTAAGAATGGAACATGTTTACTGTCGGCTTTATGAGAAAGGTAGTGTTTGAGTTCTATATCAGCATTACTCTTTTTATGGCACGCCTCGTTCTTATTTATTTCTTTTTTTGTAGGGATATATAGAGGAAATTACACAGTGAAGTGTGAATACCATAAATATTACTCAAGTGAGTGGTGAAAGTGGTAACACACGAGACGCGAAGCGTTGAGTGAGTTATCGCTTCCACCATTTACGAGAGCAATCAAATGGTATTCAAACTTCACTGTGTAATATTATTTTTATTATTATCACGCGTTGTCACATTTTCAATGACCATTTCAAATCAGACAAGTTCAGAGGGTTGTCTCACAAAACCTCTGCACCTTTACGCACTTGTAGTTTCTATGACGCCCAGTACTGAAGTCATTGTGTCGCATAACGTTGTTTGGAGCGTGACGTCAAATAGAATGACGTTATTCGAAACATGACGTCAAACGATGACACATGTGTGTTGCATCATGAAAATTGACGATCTCTTATGAGTGACCCGGAGATATCAAATTTATGAAATGAGGGTAGAAATTTTCATTTATTTCGAGCCTCCCGCGAGGAATAAATGAAAATAACTACCCGAATTGATAAATTTGTTATCCGGGTCACGAATTTTTTATTCTATTTATCCCATATATGGCAGTTTTCTAATGATTTCGATAAGAAAACAATATATATTTTTCTTTCGCAGGAGAAAAATTCAAGAAACGCGCCTTGATACATACATTGTACACATCTGGGTCAGTGTAAAGCGTCTATATTCGTGATCAGCATGCGCGTCACAAAAACCAGTGCCGTTCAAATTTAATAATGATCTTACTGAACTGCTGCTGTAGCCGGCTAGGCAAAAATGTAAAAAAAACTTAGTCTGTGTCAACAATTTTCACTTAGAAGTTTTGCTGTTTTCGATTGACAATATCTCAAACTCTTTTTGTCTATTTGGACAGCATCGCCAATCAGCAGGTCAGCCATCTTTTGGAAACTAAACAGACGACATTTACAAGTGGTAAAAAAAATAGTTCGTGTAAGTTGTAGCTTTTCATTGGTTGAATTGTATCAATGAACAGAAACTGACCAATCAGAGCTTGGGAAAGCTGTATCCCACACGTGGGATATGAAACAAATATCTAATGACTGCATTACACTGGAATGTACACATAAATGGGACAATTACATGTATCCATAAACAACGGCACAATAAAAACTAGCGCATTTCACGCAACACAATTCAGAGTGAAAATCCAAAAGTGTTATCTGAATGCAGTGAAATATCACTTTTCTCAGTGAAGTAAATCCTGATATTTCACGGGTAGGGCCTATATAAATAATAAAGTAAGGTATTTGGTTCGAGCCCGTCTGTCTATCCATATGATTGATTGATTGATATTAACAATTTTAAATATGTTCCACATTTAAATATGTCCGTGTGTAAAAATCAGAAAGATATCGGTAAAAAATTAAACCTGAAAAAAAAATTAAACCTGAAAAATTATTGGGGTGTTGGGCAGAACTCAACTTGTTCAAAGTATAAATAGTGTAGTTTGCTGAATAGGGTCTGACAGATGGGTGGATGGGTTGGCTTTTTTCTATAAATTACACTTATAATACTGAACGTCAATAGGGCTCTAAGACTGAAAGGACGTGGATAAAATTACTAACCACTTGTATATATACGAGCGGCATATTTGTTATTAAATCACAATTGCAGGTTATGCCTATTCAATGCAATTGAAATGAATATATATCTAGTCTGTTATTGTCATTTAATGTATATGTGGCGCTCTTGTAGGCCTACCTGTGATTTAAAAAATGTACCCAAAATTCATTTTGGTCACAAAGTCCATAAAATCAGAAAATTAATCAAATTAAGAAATACTATTATAAACTTTTCGTGTGAGACGTGACGTTTTAAGGGTATTATGGGATTGGATTAACAGAAGGGTCAGAGTTAGAAATTTGCTGGGTTTAAATTTACTATTATATTCAGATCAGTTATATAGTGGAACAGAGTGAGCATATGCCAGACCGCCCGGATAGAAACAGGCTTTTGTCAGAAGCCATTAAGTAAGGCCTATACCTAAACCTCTCTCACTTAATAAGTTTATCATTTTCCTGAAGACCCGGTCTTTACAAGCAAAGATTACCATAATATGTTGAAAATCAGGTCATTTCTGCTGAAGATAGGACTGTGATTTTTCATGATCAGGACTTTTCAAATCTGTGTCTTTGGTTTTTATCGATACCTTTCAAATATATCTCATATATAATTTCGTTCGATTTCTCAATTCACGAACTCGTCGTCTGTTGTTGTTTTGTCTTAAATGAAAGACGATTGTCGTTACGTCAAACGCAAGTATGAATTATAGAGTTTTACATGGTACCTGTTTACGTTGTCAACGGTAACTGTAAAGAAAAAACAATAGAGAAATTGTATCTTTTGTTTCATCTCAATTTTGCATTTTATATTTTATACGAGTAGCAATTAACAAATAATAATCAGAATCAATAATTGACATTATCGTTTGGACTGTAGCAAAATGGAATTTCTGCCTTACTTACCATGTATCAGAGTATACCGACTCAACATGCAATACCATACTCAGCGATTATCTATAGACGGAATTTTACGTAAATTATACGAAGAAGTTCAATTGAAAGGGATTAAAGGAGAAGACAACACACTTAGAAAAAATGGTTCTGGAAAGAACCAATAAAGGTTTTTCAGCCCATGGCTGTAGGAGAACCCTTATAAGCTCGAGAAAGAAAAAGTTATAAGATTGTCCTTAAAATTCTTATAAAAAGTTAAAACTATCGGTAATAAAGCCAAATGTGAAAGAAAGTTCTTTAAAGAACCGTTTTCTCATCCACGGCCTCAAACCCCAAAGAAGCAATCACTCAAGCAAATGATAATAGTATATCAACAAATAAGCTGAAATACCTATTTCACTGCCATACATCGCATGCTATTGAAGTTAATATCTATTTTTATTCAATTTTTTTAATGTATTTTGCTCCATTTGTTAATAAAAGGGCATTCAAATACTTTCTTTTCGGCTGATTCTTTTGTACAGCCTGAAATATTAAATTAGATCGCTTGATTAACTTTGGAATATAGGTAAATCAAGGAATCAGTAATGTGCAATCAAACTTGAAAAAATCATCCGGAACTTAATTGAAATACTTATATATATATATGTATTATACTTTATATAAGAGTTTATAGAAGCTCTACTATAGATAACAATGCTAGATAATGACAGCCTTGTTAACACAAATTGTTTTCAATTTTGTAGCCTTTTCAACCGGGTAATAGATTTTGTATTACATTTTATGTATAATGATATAAGATTGATGGTTAATTGCCATGTATTTAACTTGTTATTATATGTTATTATCTGTTAAAGTTTCACTGTCATTCCTCTGTCACTTCTCTGTAAAGATTGATTCTAATTCTTCCTTACATATGAAATAACTTAAACAAAAAACACGTATGTTGGTAATATCTAGAACAAAAGATGATACTTTAGCGTCTCCGTACCAAAACCTTATGTAGATAAAGATTGACAGCATTTGCTTGGGTAAGCTATCGGGTCACTCTTTCGTATGTCTCTATAGCTCAGCCGATAGCCCTGCTAACCAAAGGCCCTAGGTTCGAACCCCGGTTAAGGCATGTATAATTTTCTTTCTCTACATTTATAAAATATATAAATGAAGCTCTTGTACACCTTAAGTTACAGAAATGTACCCCCAAAATGCATGAAGACGTTTATGAACCATCTACACCTTAGTTTAGTTGGCCACACAGATAAAGCGTGTAGTTACAGTGAAAATATAAAACAGTGTATCAAAACAAGACAGTGATGATAATAATAACTAAAAAGGCTTGTTATAAAGAAGGGTTCAAAACCAATTCACACAAAGTCTCCAAATGTCAAATAAAACAGCTCAAAGTTTGGGCTTTCAAACAAAATTCTCTGTTTTCGGGTGGCCCGCATCTCCCCTAGGCAATTCTTATCTCGCCATAAAGTTCTGACATGGAGTTTTACGTCAGGCCTCGCCTTTTCTTGAGAATATGGGTGGCCCGTGGCCTGGTGCGGCGCTACGACTTCCATTGAATCAGTTCAAACGTTAATCGGGAATATTTCCCGAGACGTCACATTCACCATGCACAAAGCCGAAGCAACGCGAAGTGACGCCACGATTCGTAAAACAGCTTCCCTCGTCACGTCATCGACCAGTGGAATATCGAGAAATTGTTCAAATCCTTGCTTAGAGGCAATTAAGCAGCACTTCTAATTTATAATATTAATTTCAAAAGTGATATGTTTATAAAGCTTGTAATGTATAGGCCTATTTCATTAACAGCATGGGGGGAATACAAAGTATTTATATTCACGTTAATCACCAATAGCCTTGTCAAAATCCGACCCAAACTTCTGTAGAATTTTTCAGATTTGTCAATAGACTGCCAAGGGTACGTCCCAAGTATAAATAGTTTTTTTAAACAGACAAAAATGTTTTTGAGGTGCTGTTATTGATGAGTAGCTTTTATATTCTAAATGCCGCCGTAGCTTTTTCTCTATCCCGTGAGTGTGAAAGACGCTTTTGACTGAATCTGAGAGGTTTCGTTTTCAATTACAAATTCGCACGGATGCTAAAAAGGTGATTTAAATAGCTATTATTACGGCGTACTACCCCTAAAAAAGTAAATAAATAAATGCTTAATATCGAAATTGTCTCTATCCTCTAACCATCACAATGTTATTGAACGATTCTGAAAATATGTTGTTTAATGTAGGCTCTAATAATCGATATGTTTTAATTAATAAATAATTCGTTAGAAGAAAACAAATGTTAAAGAATGTTGACATTATTTCTGTTACTTACCAGGCTATTGCCGATTAGACCGCATACGGTGAATGTAAACAGTACACTCAGGTATATGACGGACATTGTCCGATGTTGTTCCAGAAATCCCACATATGTTCTGCTCACGTTATTGGTGTGGTTTCCAGTCGTCAGGAACTTCCCACCATCTTCCATCAACGCTATCAAGACTTGCATGTCCATCTTGATTTTCGTGTGTTGAAGATGAGTTATCAAAAGTTAAAACTACTTGGAGAAAGGGATTCTGTTTCTGTATACCTGTTGCAATCTGTTCAGCCTATCTCTTTACAATTATTCTCTCTAGATTTTTTTTTAATCCTCAATGGTTTAGTAAAAGTCTGTTACAACTTTCTATGGATTTTTTGTAAAATCACAAATGGAGCAGTGGCTATTCAGGGCAATTATTGCCGGTTTTCGTTGCACATAATACAAAGCCTGATTTTTCTTCACAATGATTTATCTTTCACACGAATATTTTCAATTTCTATTGAAAGAGTTTTCTAAACATATAAATCGCTGGCGACTAAAAAAATCTTTTAAATCGAGCTGTATGTTATGGCTTGAACTGTAAAAGTACTGGTCAATACCAAGACGGCATTTTGTTTATAAGGAAACCGTTACCATGGCAATTATACATGAATACGTCGACGCAATTTTCTATCCGTTAATTAACCCCCATTGGTTGGGATAGATAAGGACTTTCCTAGATAAAGTACCACGACATCGCAGCACGGTGGCAACCATCGTGACAGCACAATACAATATTTAGGACATCCATTTAACTTTCTAACTGACAATAACAACTCGATACACGCTCCTGAAAGCACAATCCTCCATGCATCTATACCATTTCATTTGTCATGTCCGTGGGCTACATAATTATTATAGACGCTTAGATAAATACTGTTTATTTAGTAAAGACTGTTTATTTGACTATCGCTTATAGCATTGTGTGCAGGAAGAGTAATGTATTTTGGCTCAATATTTCAGCCTTTATATTATGCCATCTTCAGCACATGTGGAATACAGTATAACGTTCGAGTCTTTGATGGAACTAAAGGCCGGTTTGTGCTAATATTAGTATATGATTCACAGCCTTTAATTCACATTGGTTCAGAACTTGGGTCACTATTATATCGCCGGTCTCTGTGGCTCAGCTGATAAAGTGATGGCCCTTCTCACCAAAGGCCCAGAGTTATGGGTAAGTCACAGTAATAGCATGTGGAAATTTCTTTCTTTACATTTATGAAAGAAACATGTAGGCTAATTCATTTTTTGCATGTCTAATACAACTATCCAAGATTATCCTCAAATATTGAACTTCATTTTGAAACCTCAATAATGTTTGTTTTCTACAATCGTTTACCGTTAAGTGGTTATTGCACATGCGATTATAGGCGATGAGATATTATTTTATGTCAATAGATAACAATGAGCATCCGTACGAGTCGAGTCTGAACCACGAGCGAATAGGGAGAGAAAGTCAACCCGAGGTCTGACTTCACAAAAAAAATATATATATAATTTTAAAAATACGACTATAAACATACGGCCAGTAAACGTTTTATCTAAACCTAGCCACAATTGTACCACTGGTTACCAAATAAATGTAAAAATCCTAAATAAAATTAAAAACTTATACCGGTACAGTGCTGATTAAACTTATATCCACTAGATCTGCAGTGCTGTCCTAAACAATTGCCGGTTGAATTAAAATAAAATAAATGTTCATGCTCTTACTGTTGCATAATTATTTAGTTAAAGGAATGAGAAACTGTCTGACCTTCTCCTTCTCTCTGAAGCAGTTCCCGCGAGACTTGCCTTCTCCGAGATCGTCGAGATCAAACTCTGGCCCATGCCTTCTGAGTACAAATGTTATTAACATATACTGTAAGGAATGTCTGTAAATTTACAGCCTGAAACGCTGTATAATGGTACAGTTCATTGCGCTGTTAAAAGTTTTACAGCACTTTTGGATGTTATTCTTACAAAATGTGTTGTAATTTCACTAAAGTCACTGTTGATGTCTCTGTAAGGATAAGGATTGCTCTTAAAAGTGGGAAGTATATAACTGATAGTCATACGCAAGTCATAACGCAGCCAGAATTTTCAATTTGTCCATCTTGTTCTTGTTCTTGCTTTTGATGTTATGCTAACTAAATGGGTTATTTCTCTGTCAATAACGTCAGGATTGTTCTGAAAAGTGGGGAGTATATACTTAACAGTAGGCTAATATGCAAGTTTTCAAAAAGGGGGTGTATAAATGGACACAGCAGAAATGTCAAGACTTTAAATCATATGTTTATAATACATGTTTCAAAGCCGCCAGCTACAGTATTCGTATTTGTTTATACATGCACACACCCCAAATGTCCAGGTGGTGGGGCATGTATTATTAATACATGCCTCAACACCTTGACAGTTGTGCCTGTATAGCCACAGTAATACTATTTGTTACAGGCCACGGGTATGTCTCGCATTGCGGACTTGTTAAGTATAGTTTATGCCTGTTTGGATTGTTAACATACACGACGCAACGAAAAAACGTTATAAAATAAAGAGAAAACAGACTTAAGACCGTAATATACAAACATTCGAAAAAGAGCTTCCGAAAATATCCTTTGAAAGGCACGTTTTGTTGCTGGATGTCGCAGTCTAAATAGTCTGTCGCAAACTAAATATCAGTTGAAAACTAATAGTACATGTACATGCAGTAGAAATCTTATCAGAGCAAACGACTGATACACTTATAAAAGTGATGAAGGAAATCTGCTTCCTACAAAACTCTCTTGGTCCCGGAGTCTCATCAGCATGCCATACCCTGAAACATCATTTCTCGTCATTTCCACTGTGTCCCCGCTTAACGGGCGCAGACGCTCTGTATGTTGGCTTCGGTGCGGCGTAAACGCCAGCATGCTTCGTCAGTATGACGTCAGTTTGGCTTTAACGCCCGTATGCGGACGTCGGTGCGGCGTAAACGCCCCTATGCGAGCGCCTTTGTGGCGTATGTGACACCGTTAAAACGCTGTGACGTATACGGGCGTTTACGCCGCACTGACGCCCGCATAAAGGCGTTAACGCCAAAATGACGCCATACTGAAGTAGGCCTATTACGTCATACTGGCATAGGCATGTAGGCCTATTAATGTTTTGAAAACTTGCGTATTACTATTAAGTATATACTCCCCACTTTTCAGAACAATCCTGACGTTATTGACAGAGAAAT
>JAVFBY010225100.1:0-10829 GCA_034781015.1 Tonicella lineata | reverse complement strand
CGATTGTAATAAAACATCAATTAAGAAAATAGGGTCACTGTGACTCATTTTGCTATGCCGGGTCACATATTGACTTTATTGAACCATGATTATTTTGAAAACTATTCTGATGTTTGATATTCATCATTTGGATGTGGACTGGACACCTGCTCTCATGGGTTGCAGTAGATTAAGGGACAGCAATTATTTTTGAAAAAACACTCTCACCGCCTACAGAAACTTCTTCTAGATTAAAGTCAGTTTGCAGTAAGCTTTAACCTCCAAAGACTAGAGAGGCTTCTTACAAGTTTCAGTAGGCGATGGGTTGAATTTGAACAAGTGAGACCAAAAAGGGCACGAAATGCGGAAATAATATGTTGTAGTTCAAATTTTTTGCTGTGAGTACCATTATGAAGTTCCCAACTGTGAAAACCGTAGTTGTCTTTAGTGGTCGTTAAATGTTGTCATACGAACTAAAACCGCCATGTGTGTTTGCAAACAGCCAGTCAACACTTTTTAACATGTGTTGTTGTCGTAACTCGGAGACCTGACAAATTTACCAAATGATAAAAATGGACCTTGTGGCTACGAATTTTCGCAGCTACAGCACTGTAAGTACCACTAGAACAGTGACGTTCTAATAACACAAGGCTGCATGTTACTGTATCAGTGTGTATTATACTGGACTTAATGAAACAGTACCGGTATTAAGCTACTTACTTCTTAAAATAGGAGGTGTATCCCTCTTGACATATTTTCCAACCACTCCCTCATTTAACCCTGAATCTTTCTTCTTGGACAGCATTATGTGAACATGTGTTGCCTTGTGTGAGTTTTGATAAGCTGTACATTAACTCAACCACCATTTCAATGGGTTGAAACATTGATCTTTTTTTTTAAAACTCGTCTCTACAAGTGGGTTTTTGTATCCGAAAAAAGTCAATAAAAATGTACGCAATGCTAGATTTTCACCACACTAGTTAAATAGTTGGTCCCTACCGCCTCTGTACAATGATCTATAAAGTAAGAATGTTATAAATTTAACCAAAACAATTCAAAACAAATATTTTAAGGATAAATCATACGATAATTTGTTATCAACATTGGGTACATCCGAAGTTCCTGTGAAAGACGTCATAGGAAGCACACATGTTAATGACGTCATGAAAATTGAGATCAATTTCGATGACGCGCTTAACAGTAGTGTTATTTACCATAGTAACGAAAGAGGGACTCGTTCCGTCTTGTAACTGAAAGGTTAGCAACCAATATTGGTATAACTTGCTTCCCTTACTATGAAAAATTACATGTAGTTGAGATTCCAAGACAGTGTGCATTACTTGAAATAGTTTAAAACAATTTAGTCGTAAACATGTCAGGCGCTCAGATGGAAAGCCCTGCACCAAACCAGACACCGACCCCAGGAAACATGGATGTGAATATTAACCCCAAACAGACGGACTACGTAAACGCCAAATCATACCTCTTATCATCAAGCACAGCCTCTGGATTGAATTTGTAAGTATTATATGTGATTATTGAAAATAATATATATTATATAGTTTAAAATATAATATACACAGTCATATTTGCTTCCCAGAGAAGGTGAGAAATTACACTTTATTTTCTTTCCTATGTCAAAATTTAACTAATTATTTGAAGTGTATAGCCTAATTATAAAAGATTGAACTGTTGTCGACAGACAGAAAAAAATACTAAATAGGCCTTGAGCCGTAGTACTTTGCTTGTATTTTTATTTCTAAAACTTTACATCATTCAGTAGACCTTCATAGTCTTCCTTGAATAAGTAATTTAATTCATATCATCCGAATTTACCTTTTGAGTAAAAACTGGCCTAGAAATTGGCCACTGCAAGTGCAAGGTGATCTGACTGTAACTGTAACACAGGACTTGTCTTGCTGTGTTGGTGGCCAAGTGGTCGGACTCTGACGCCACATGATAACGGTTGCTATCAGGGGGCTTGTCAGTGAATTAGCGTCAATGAAACTCGTCTACATCATGCATTACCATTGATTATGCATACAAGCATAGCTACATGTAGTATATGCTAATGTACAAGTTTATTTGCTTCGTCCTAATACAGGACTCACGGGTTATGACATTACGACAACAGTATGATGTATTTTTGTGAAATGAAGTCTCTTTACGGCAAGGTGGGGCAAACTGCCTAACTTTAACATTGCAGTTTGTCAGTTTACATAAAACTATCTAGATGTAAATAATTTAATTTAACCAAAACTATTATGTCTAGCTAAAGAAAAGCTCATTCCAAAATGTTTTAGTTACTTTGACTTCATATTGTATATACCGGCGGTCCATGTTCAAAATCGCAAATTGACCCCACCTTGCCGTAAAGTGACAACGTCATTTCACAAAGGGACGTCACTGAGACTAACTCTGATGTCGTAATGTCATAGCCCGAAAGTCCCGTATTGTCCTGTCCTGGATGTTGCTGGTGACACCATGACCAAGTATCGTTTCATACAGGCATTTGACTGACCAATCATAAAAGATCCGATCTTGTCTAATAACTAGTCAACACAGGAATGTTGACTGACACACCTTCATAGGCGCAATACCCCTGAGCACTGTTAAATTACCACTGGCAAGCAATCATTCAAATTCAGGGAAAACTAAAAAATATAGCAAGGCGCTTAAACGGCTTTGGAATAAAGTCGCTTTAAAAAATTGGTTATGGATACAAATGTAGTCAAATAACACTGTTTTAATATGTTTTTTACTAACAGCTTAAACATGTTAGACCTACATGTACATGCTTGGGTTAGCATTTTTCTGAAAAAAGACTCTTGTTTACCTGTATTTAAAAACACAATTAATTATGTTTTTGAATTATTATTGTAGATTTGACCATCTGAGTAAGGTGTTAACAAAACTATTAAATGAAAGACCAGACAATGTGGTGGATATATTTGAAGATGTCAGCAAAGAGACAAAGAGGTCAAAGTTCACATCCGAAGTGGACACAGTTCAGGATAAATTAGACCAGACAACAGAAGTAGCCCTTGCTGTGATCCAAAGGAAACTGTTTGCTGTAAGTTTGCTTATTGACACATTTCTTAAAGACAAGTACTGAAATAAGTTTTAAAAAAGTGGCCATTTAATTGCAGAGGGTAAACATTGTTGAAAATTAGGTGAATGAGAAAAATATGTGATTTCCTGTAGCACATGTAATTGAGAATTTTTTTTACATACATGAACATGTACATGTACCTATAAGCTTTCTAATGCTACTGAAATACAAGGTTTAAGGATTTTGCTTTGCTGCTGCCATTTATTTGCCCTCCCTTCGTTTAATACAGTTACAGCGGGACAGTGATATTAAGTTTAATCTATAAGGAGGCCAACTGTGAAAATGTATATTTTTTATATATATAAATACATGCAGGTATACCCTTCAACTTCTACCATAACACAGTGGAAATATATGTTCTTTCACCCAATAATTTATCCTACTCATCAATGCCAATTTGTTCATTTTCTTTTTCATGAATTCCCATTTTCATTTTCATCTTTGTCTTTAACCATTACAGAAGGGTGATGGTGAGGATGACGCAACTGAACAAGAAGAGGAAGTAGAAACCCCTTTGCCAAATCTGATGGAGCTTTGTTTTTATTTTGAACAAGCTTCCATCGGATTAAACAGGGAGGAAATGATTCGTATTTGGCTGGCTCTGAAGACCCTAGTAGATAGCCATCCTTTACAACATGTCAGATTCTGGGGAAAGATTCTCGGCACAGAACAGAATTATATTGTAGCTGAGGTGGAATATCGTGAAGGTGACGAAGAAGAGGAGGAGGAGGAAGAGGTAAGCATAGACATTTTTTTTAAAACTTGAAACAAATTTACACACAAAAAAGGCTAATATCATATGGATTTATACTACTAAGGAAGAAAGTCCTGAAATAACTTGAAATCCATAATAGTCTTTCTTGTCTGTTTTTCCCAACATTTGTGTTTATCCCTACGACTTCTTAAACATGCTTGAAAAAAATTGGGGTCATTTATTTTTTTATCAGTCCTGATTATACCAAGAATTTTTTTTTTTAAAAGATTCAATTTTTTCCAAACAATCTTGTAAAGCAGGGTTTACAAAGGATAATTGGATTGCCTATCAAATGATTAGAAATAAAGTTATGGAAGAAAAGGCAAATCTACCTTTGCCATGTCACTGTGCTCACAGTGTAATTATTTAGAGAGAAGTAAAAACAAATTAAAGTTTTATCATTCAAATAAAATAATCAAGGGAGGTTACTTAGTCGATTATCTCCCTTTGACTGCCCCCCTTTCAATATGACTCAAAAATTCTACTGTCATCTCTTGTAAAAGTTGGTAAACAATTTTTTTATTTCTTTTTTTTATGATTGTTTTATCATTTTTATCCTGTTTTATCATCTTTATCCTACACTGCATAATTACTTATCTCATATTTTGGGCTATCTTTTTTCTAATTTTATTTATTAATCTTTCTATACTTTTCCCCACAGCCTGAAGGAGACCAAGATGATGAGGCAAATAAAGAAGATGATGAAGATGGCGATGATGGTATGCCAATTTCTATTATTTTAATAATTAAAAAAATGTCAAAATATTTTCACAACTTAAAGGGTTTTCAATGCTTTCTATTCTATATTACATCAAACATTAAATTTTAATGTTAGTGCTTTTCGTTTATTTTGTTGTCATTTGTATTTATAGAGGAGCAAGAAGAGGATGACACGCCCAAACCTGATTTCAAACCACCACCCGTTGTCCCTAAAGAGGAAAACCGTACAGGAGCCAACAAAAAAACATACTTTGTCTGCAATGAACGTAAGTGCACTTTGTGACTGTTTTTTTTGCAATAATTGTATTAACTTTGGTAGCTCTGTGTGTTTTACTCTGGGGTAAATTGCTATTAAATTTAATCCTATATTAGATTGCTATCCTGTCATCTTGAAGGGCTATCTGTAATTCTGGTAATGTAATCTGTTATTAGCGACTATAAGCCCTTTCAGAAACTGGGCCCTGTTATATAGTAATGACACAATAAACTTACATCTGTGACAATTTCTCATATCATTTCCTGAAAAAAGAGGTCATCTTTGCTTAATGAACTAAACTCTCACAAGAATAAAATTGAAGCAAAAGAATCTTCCTTTTTCCTGATTTGAAAATGGTCTTTTTTATTTGAACAGCTGGCAAGCCATGGATAAAGCTTCCCGGAGTGACTCCAGCTCAAATTTCAAGTGGTCGACAGATCAAGAAATATTTCACAGGAAAATTAGACGCACCTGTAAGTAAACAATCATTGTACCGCAGTGGTTTTCTATGAACTTTCTTATATTTTTTTTTAAGATAAACTTTTCTGTGTTCGTAATTGTTGCCAAGGGAGGTAACTGGATCTTTGAAGCCGATGTCATGACATGAAAGACATTCTAAAGTGGCACATTTTTAATAACATTACAGATTTTTCCTCTGCAATGTTATTAAAATATTTTGCCTTTGAATGCTTTTCTCGTCATAGGACCGGCTTCAAATATTAAATAGCCAACATTCCGAGACTTTCATTTGAACTGATCAACTTTGTCTTGCGTTAGTAAACAAAGATAATGCACTTTGGCTATAAAGGGAGGTAACTGGAGCACACCCACCCTCTTTTACCCTTTAGAAAACCCCAGAATATATGATCGCACATGCAAAAAAGCTCTGATATCTAAGTAACAACGATTTTTAAAAAAATCAACCATCTAACATAATTTCTTTCTGGATTTGAAATATCACTGTTAAAATGTGTTCATGTGTCATTTGCAGGTTGTGAGTTATCCCCCTTTCCCTGGGACAGAAGCTAACTACTTAAGAGCTCAAATCGCTCGAATCTCTGCAGGCTCTCACATTTCCCCGCTCGGATTTTATCAGTTTGACGAAGAGGAGGAGGAGGAAGAGGAAGGAGAAGGTAATGCTTATGTAACAGTATTTCTTAATAATACTACTTTACTGTTTACTATCAAGCCGTGCCATTCATCAGTTGGTTGTGCATTTGACTGCTGGGCTGGCCTCATAGATTCAAGGCTACCTGTTGAGCTGGGTTATATTGGAAGTTTTCCAGTGTACAGCATAGATTGAGGGGTTGTTTAAAAGAGGCTTCTTCCATTGTTATCTACAGACTCAGGCAAAGTCATTAAATAGATGAAATAACTCTTATCACATCATACGAATGTTGTTAAAAAAATTAAAAAATTTTTTTATTTTTTATTTTTATTTCGTTTGTAAAATTATTACCTTAAAGAGATTGATTGCTGGAAGCTTTCTCTGCCTTGGTTCTCTCAAAGCTAAGGCGCATTACATGCACTGTAAAATGTTTTGTGTCTTGTCCTTTGTTTCATGTTATCTTTTGATGCCAGTGCATCAAAGGTGATTTCCTTCACCAATTGGACTGGCAAATAATTGGAATAGCCTAAAGTACAGAGTTAAACCCCTAGTGTGCAAACAAACTTTATAATAGTATTAGTTCTGATAACACATTGCATTTACCACTGTGGAATTATTACTTTGCAGTACAACTTTTACTTGTCTAATAATTATTACTTTGCAACTCAATATCAGTACATTGTTTCTCCTATAAAAATATTACTATATCACTTTTTTGTTTAAGTTTATAACACTTTATTCGTGCCTGTAACATATACAGCAATAAATAACATTTTTATTCCTTATTCATTTGCAGCTCGAGATAACTTTGTTGAGAATTTAGATTTTGAGGGCATTCCAATCCGTGACTTGGTCGACCCATCTTTATCTAACTGGGTGCATCACGTACAACATGTCCTCCCACAGGTATGTCCAGTTCATATTGTTTTTAAGAATTTAAACTAAAGCTCTATTTAGATTTTAACTTCACTCACCAACTTTTAAGAAACTCAAAGTACTGTGAGTGGTCTCAGATTTCTCTTACTTCTTTTTTTCAATTCGTTTTCTCCGGGAAATCCAGCTGAAAATTTCGTGCTTATACATGTGTTTTCAATTTTTTTTATCATCTTGTGTTTTCAATTTGTTTATCGATGACTTAATGATGATGGCTTAATGGTTCCATTGTAAGATTATTAGATTTATTGAAGTTATTGTCATGTGTTGTCTTTCTTTGTTAGAGACATAATGTTTGAATTCCTCTATCCATTGAGCTCACAACCTCATATGAGTGAAATAAGAGGAAAAGCCCCAATCAAACAAACAAGTTATCAATACTTATATCAAAGATCTGCTATTATTTTTCTATTCTAGGGTCGGTGTTCCTGGTGGAACCCGGTGCAGAAGAACGAGGAAGAGTTTGAGGAAGATGACGAGGAAGAGGAGCGAGAGGAACCAGATGAGCCTGAACCAGAAGTGGGACCACCCCTCCTCACACCTCTCTCCGAGGATGCAGAAATCGGGAACATGCCACCATGGACCTCAAAACTATCCTCCAATCTCATTTCACAATACGCCATTGCCGTCTTACATTCCAACCTCTGGCCAGGTGCACACGCCTTCGCAGTAGATAAGTAAGTTATACCTGCTTTTTAAAAAGTCTGAATCATCAATGTCTATTCAAAACATGAACTCCTTATTTTACACAACATTCAGCAACTAGTGTTTAAACTGTTTACCGGTCTTAATTAACCTGCAAAATTTTCTGAACTAATATCTGTTTTAACTGAGTGTTATTTCAAAATGACAAACATGCTCTTAGCATTTATGGACAGGCAAGTAGAAAGACTATCAGCCCTGCAACCACTTACATGAATTATTGTTCAGATAAGATATGTTACAGACTGTGGACTGGTAATGTCTGCTTAGCCCTTTCAATGGACCAGCTGCATTGGAAATTTGGATAAATCTGAAATAGAATAATAAATCGCATATGGCCGTAAACATGACAACAATACATGATTATTGTCTTACTTTTAAATTAACTCCCTCAAAATCTTCTAACCCCATTAAGATATCGTTAATTCAGGACATGAACTTGGGGGATTTTTTTTTATTGAAAACAGAATTTTTCTCTGATAAAATCTAATGTTGAACTTTTTTTGTGTGTTTTAGGAAATTTGAAAATGTATACATCGGTTGGGGTCACAAATACTCCCCTGAAAACTACAGTCCTCCCACAGTTCCATCTATACAGGAAGAGTTCCCAAGTGGGCCCGAGATTACGGAGGTCGATGACCCCACCCCAGAGGAAGAGGCTGCACTCCGAGCGGCGCAACAGGAAGCAGCCGAAGCAGCAGAAGAAATGGAGGAGGCTGAAGACGAAGAAGAGGACGAAGATTAAAAAATAAACATTTTAATTGCGATAAAAAAATAAAATTTTAACAGACACATTTTTAAAGAGGGGTATTTAATGATTTATTTGCATTTATATTCAAAGATCCCAGATATGATTAAATTTCATAATTTTTGTATTGACAGTCTTACTATTTCGGTCTACAGTTCATATTTAAATGTCTAAATTTTAAAACTTTAAAAAAGATTTTTTCATTAACTTTTTTATTGCCCCTCTGAACTTTTGAACAACAAAGCGCTCTTGACAGACTTCAGTATTTATTTAACATATATTTAACATTATTGTTTGACAATAAATTTTGTACATTAAGTATTCTTATGCTATAGATAGTGATTGATATTACTGTGCATGTATTTCATTACAACTTATGTGATATAAAATTCATTATATATATATATGTAAATAAAACTATCATATTTTGAGTCTATAACTTTTTGAATTTAATATTGTGTTCTTTTTTGTTTGAATAAATAGTCCATTGCTGGACCAGACTTCGGGTCCACAAGGTCGTCCTAATGCCATCTTATAATTGAAAAACAAAAAATGATATCCACAAGATCTCAGCTGATATTTGTCAGAAAGAAAATCTCACTTGCTATAAATCTTTTAACCAGAAAATAGACAAAGGAAAACTAACAGGACAAAATCCACAAACTTTAGACTCTGAAACAAAAACTTGACATGAAATTGACATTCTTCTTTAATTAAAGATGGACATTGCAGTCTTACTTGTGACTCCTAGGTATACCATATCTTTTGAAGTTTTAGGAAATATTTTGTTAAGAAAATATTCTACGCGATTGGGTTACTTTGGGGAATTTAGTACTTGATAGATTAGATCAAATTACTCGGCGACCAACGGCGATGACAAATTCGGCCATTCTGTCGCATGAACTTAATAAATTCATCTTGAACTTTCATCTTCTGCCAATTTGTTTTACACGCCAGCCACAGACGACTTGGTGAGGCGCCAGGGCGATCGAGTTTAACGGCTTTCCAAAATTCTCTTCATTCTGGCGATTACAGCCCGCTGGGTCGGCAAGACTTTAGCAGGGAAGTTGAATGACATCTTCAAAGGGTTTGGGGAGCTGAGCAGATTTCTTCAGCTGCCTTGAAGCATCGTCACAGTCAGGCCGTTTTACAGCTGTTCTCCGTTAACGCCGCGCAAGTCCTCGAAGAGAGACAAGGGGCTTTTCCGACTAAAATCCTGGGACAGCAATGCATAAAATCCGCCGGCCACATGCCAATCAGGCACCCTGCCCTTCCCCACACGGACAAATGATTAGATCCACGCGTCCACAGTTAAGTGGTTTTAGATGGCACCTTCGGTTGTGATCAGCTAAATCAGACATATGGCTTCAATGTCCATTATACTGTACCATCTTCAACGTAAACAATTTAATACATGGGTCCTAAGGGTATTTGAGAAAAAAAAGATTAAATTTGTTTTAAATTCAAAGTAACCACAGTGGTTTCAATTCTACTAGTACAAGCCTTCATTGACCCATAATTATTAAAACGTGTATTAATATACTAAAAGAAAACAGCAATACTTACCAACAGCGTGATGAGGCGTAATACACTAATAAATCTATCAACTGTTACAAACAATAGTTTTCTATATTATCGGATCGATCCTTCGGTTATATATTCTGTAGACAATATATTCACAAAATATTCTTGAACGACGTTTTGGTCTCAATTGAAGAAGCTGAAATACATACATCAAATTATATTCTTAATTTTGGATATACGATTGTTGGTTGCTGATGATCAAAATTACGTTTTTTTAAATTATTTTGTTGCTATTATTTGAAATCTTCAATTGCTTATTAACAAATTAATCACCGAAAATGAAGAAAGTCTACGAACTCTTATTCTGCACTATTTGAAATATGGTGTGACACGGGTCTTAGAGGTTAAGAACCACCATTAAATTCTATTTATAGAGTAATTTTGCAGAATTCACAGAGCAAAAAAGTTGCACAAAAAACAATTATTGAACTAAGTGACCTATACCTTCAGACAAAGAGGGATATTCCAGCATTAAAATAAGCATAGCATCAATATAGGCCTAGCCTGTCCATTGGATTTTTAAGCTATTGGTCATCAAATCAAAGTCATGTCTAAATGTCAACATGCAAACACTCCGAGGGGCTGAATAGTTCATTCATTAAAAATCAATAAAAAATTTCGGCTACAAATCATCTATATATAGT
This sequence comes from Tonicella lineata, assembly GCA_034781015.1. Classification (NCBI taxonomy): domain Eukaryota; kingdom Metazoa; phylum Mollusca; class Polyplacophora; order Chitonida; family Mopaliidae; genus Tonicella; species Tonicella lineata. The sequence goes on along the minus strand of JAVFBY010225100.1, from coordinate 289 downwards.
TATATTTTACAAGGTATTATAATTCCAGTAAAAAGTTATGAGCGCTCTACCAACCTGCATGTCTCGTTTTATGTCTGAATAACATCCAATCACCTTTTCCCTGAAGGTCTACTGCTGATTGTTTAATTGAAAAGCTACTGCATGGAAGATAATGTTGGTTCCTAAACTGGGCTATACGCTATATATAGAGGCCGCATGTGTTGACGCGTTTGATTAAAACCGGTATATAACCAACAAGGTCACAAAGAGGCCCCATTTTATGTAGTGATATGCATCAAATTGATGCAAA
>JAVFBY010224989.1:0-10829 GCA_034781015.1 Tonicella lineata | reverse complement strand
ATCTGTTTTTCCATTCGACAATTTACACGGTGACCTTTCTTGAACCCAACACTAGTTGGCGTCATTGAACACAGTTTGTTACAGGATGTCCTCAGATCTACATTGCGACAATACAATACCGGGGAGCTAATATAGTTATGATTTTAATCAGATTGGATTTGGTCTATAGTGAGAATAGGAGATGTTGCTCGAGAATGCTGGAATTCGGTCGTTCATAACAATATTGGATTGAAGAGAAGAAGTTAGAACAACATATTATTATAGATAAAGTTGATCGTTAGTTGATGGATTCAAAGACAATTTCAATGTGATAGGAGGAAGTTGACGTTTGAAAAATATGGGTCTCAGTATATTGTCCCTGTCTGATGATGAATCAACAATGTAAACTTCACTTTTTTGGCATATTGATTAATGAGGCGACAACTCAGATACATTGTGGGTAAACGAACATTCGTCCTCTTATTGTAGACCATGTGATGTTTAGTTTATTACAGTTAGCTATATGTACTATATTAATATATTACAGGATAAGTAAAGGATCAAGTATAGCACCGTGTACATAACACCCTAGGAATGCCATTGAGTGTGCGCCTCGCAATCATTCTGTCTGAGTGTGTTTGTTTGTTTTTCGATTTTTGTTAGGGGATGTGGGGTGGTAGTGGGGGTGGGCGTGGGGTTGTGGGAGGGAGGGGGGGGGGGGTGTATTCGAATGGATTCTATGCTATATATTAGAAGAAAACTATAAAGAAGGCAGCAATATCCAAAATACTGAATCGTATACAAGTATCTTATCTTAAGTTACAGGAAAAAAGTCACATTGTTTTTGTATTTTATGCAAATGAGAAAATTGGCATGGGCTATGTTATGTTTAATAAATACTAAATTGCTAATATAGCTGTACCACGTGTATAGGCCTTAACTTACTACGTACATGTATATTATATCTATTGAAAACTTCCCTCGGAGAGTTAACATGATGATTTTTCGGTTTTTAATTAATCGACTTCCCAATGCCAATGCGAATTACTTTTGAAAAATATATTATAGAATTACAAGTTTTTCTAGCTGTTTTAATGGGGCCAATCAGGTTTAAATCCCGGAAATTAGGACCATGTTTATAAATCGAGAGCGCATTAATTGTTGTTCATTAGATAATATGTTGGCTCAAAGCAAATCATCTGCTGTTTTAACCTTTTATAGGGCAAACTATACCTGGTCCAAATGTTGCCATTAAAATATATGAAAGAGAAGGCTTTTAATTATGTCGGGTCAGGAAACGAAGAATAAAAACACGCCCCAAATGAAACTTGTCACTTTTAAAAAAGAATAAAGCCGTTATAAAAGAAAATACGTTCTATACTGGGCGTAGAAGTATTGTATTAACGATGGTAATTTGTCGAAAGGAGTAGAGGAAAAAATAAATGGCTCTGTGCAATGTCCCGAAAAGTCCCGTTAGAGGAGGCCATGAATAAAGTGGAAGGCCCCCTTATTAACACGCCGTATAACTACAGGGGTCCAATGAAAGCAAGGTCTGTCGAACTCAAGACTGTCCCGATAGTGCAGCTCTGTCAGATTTCTGTGGGCTATTGATTTGAATTTTCTCTGCTCTATGTCCATTGGAAGTTAAAAGTGATTACAATGCATATCAAATTTGTCCCAAATATGTTGATTTAAGTTTGAGCAACAATTTATCGTTTTTTAAAGAAAGCAGAATTATAACCTTTTTGCCTACTCGAATCTGTGTTAATTATAAACACTTTTTGTCCCCACTTTTTAAACAGTTTTCTCAATAAAAACACTTAAATGATTCAAAATAACGCCCTTTAGTGTTTCAAATTAAAACACTTTATAAACACTTGTTGTCCCTAAAATGCTATTGACTATTATATACAGTGCTTTACTTTGAAACATTTAGTGCTTTTATAGAGACAATCAACTGTTTTAAAAGTTGGGACAAAAAGTGTTTATTGTTGAAAAACTTATCTTTTACAGTGTAAAAAAAGCCATTCTTTGTGTACCATCATGCAGTTTACGAATAATATATATTTTCCCTCATTGAATGGGTTTACAAACTGACCTTAATTTCACTAATATAAGTGACACTAATTAATAGTCAGAAACTAATATTATAAATATATAAAACAATGAATTAGATAGATTTTTTCAAAAAACTCTCTCAAAATTTAAAACAATTACAATCCTTGTTTTCATTTTGAAGAGCGAAATCGGTACAACGTAATTTTATCTCAGATTGAATCGACTATCACTGTGGCTAGTTAACAGCGATAACATGTCAAATGAAAACACATAAATTGTTAACAATTGATTCTAACACCTTTTAAACTTGTGTCTGTCAGATTGCTGTGACCACACTGTGGCATATGGTGTCTGACTAGACTCGGTTTCATCGACAGCCTCGTTATCGCTCTCCCTTGGGGGTCGTAGAGGTCAAAATCACTCGAGCGCGCGAAATGTCGTATGCAGAGCTGAACAATGGTGGCTTGAGGGGAGCAAATAGATACAAAAAGCCACCAGCTGAGCTACTTAAAGGAGAAATAAAACAATCTTGCTTAACAAAATCACTGTCGACACCTTTTTGATTCCGTTCATAGAAATCGTGTTAAATGTCAATTTATGTCAACAAAACTCTATGGGTGAAGCGAGATCTTTTAATACCTATGTCATGTAAATATTTAACTTGACACGAGTCAGACATAACCGTTTCCATCAATCTCGGCTCCATGCACTTTTTGTCATCATGCCTCTTCATTTTTCTAAATGTTTATAGACTACTTGTAGCTTATATTATGCTGTTCTAAGAAATCAGTATTTGTTTTAAAAAAATGTTTTGTGAATATTTAATCCAAAATCATATCGGTAAGCCCATTCAGTAGAGACATATATTAAATATAAAAAAATTTAGGCTAATCGCTAATTAAATGTGATATTTATTTGAATGTTTTCTGCAATACACCTTAATACCATTTATCTAGTAATGAAATATGCATACACTTAATAATTGTCACAAAAACAAGTACAATAGAATAAAATTGTCATGCACTAAAACGTTTTGGTTGCGTTTTTCCTTTTTCATTTTTTTGGGTTGATTCTTATGTTGACTTGAATTAAAATCTGAATCCTGAATTTCACAATATCTCCAACGCCATTGTAAACTTGCTTTGTTTTTTGGGGGTTGTACAGGTGTAGGTCAGGTTATTTACTGTTTTTTTTAATATTTATATATTTTTAAGTCTTAAAAGGGCACGTAGAGTATCCTACTAGTTATCATTCTTATTCGCATCTCTGATGTCTATTGCGATACCATCCATAGTAAGAATATAAACATCAGATTAGCTTTCCGCAAATCTGTATTATGGTGTGATTCCGTCAGCCGAACGCCATTCTTTTCAGGCAAATCATCGAGTGCAGTTCGTTTAGGGTCATTTGGTCCGATTCAACTACACTAGAAAGGGATAGAGACGACAAGAGAAGTCAGGATCTCGAAATGACGGAATATGGAACTGAGAGCAAATTGATAATCTCCGTTGAAGAGCTTTTGACTGACGGAGAAGAGGTATAATTAACGCCACTGTACGGAGAGCAAGGAGAGCTCCAGGGCAGCGCCATCTGTCAGCAAACTCCAGCAAACCAGAATAAGCCAAATACATGATCATACCGAGCTTTGGTTATTTTATATAACTGATATCTCACTTTTGGGCAACAGTCACTGCAGCGAATAATCAGAATACGAAACAAAAAGAGACTGGTACGAAAACAATTACCGTATATCAAAAGTAAACGTTAGGTGCTCAATAAAGCTCGATTGCTTAATCTCGGCCTTGCTGTTGTTGGGTGATTGGAGCGCGTAGGCTAAGTGATTGACAATCGGCCTCTTTTGTTGACACAATTAATCGCACGTGTATTTTGAAAGCAGACGATCACGGATTATTGTCGCGTGCGAGCCTTGCGACTTGTAAGCGATCTGTTTGAATAAGGTTGTCAATTGGCTGGATCAATTTGTTCTCATTTTATTTGTTAATGAGTGGAAATAGGCCACGTATATCTTGAGGCACCATGAAAGCTTATCAACGCCAATAACAATGTTTATTCAATAAAATCCCCGTCTACAAGAATTAGATTGGGCTCAGCTGTTATTACATAAATAAATCACACTTACAGTAATCTAGCTCATGTGGATTGATTATGATAGGTTAATTGAATAGGATCAAATATGAGATCATATCCAATCTATATGAATAATATCATTAATAATCAACCCACAGAACTCCTATCACTTCCAGTGCAAGTTAAATAACTAATTTAGTTATAAAATGAAATACGAAGACATACAGTATTCACGATTGTCAAGAATTTATATTCGACAGCTCCTTAAAGAAGAAAATCACATACTATAGCTAATCTCCTCTGGTTAAACGGCATTCCCAAGAATGTCGAATGAGTATTTTATTTAGTGTATAGAATTATTATAAAACCAATACTGTTATTTGTGTGGGGATTTTATTTTTTTTGAAGTAGTAACATAAACTTGCAAAAAACAATTAAATGGCTATACACATTTCTTCTCTGGAAATGTGTATATGTCCACAACAACTCGAGATTGAATCTATAAGAAAACCCTGTCTTAATATCGTTTATTTAGAACATAATGATTTACCGGTTTTCAATTGATCGGAACCCCTATGCCAGTATAATTTGTCATTGGAACTATATATATTTTCTAAAAATATTTCCGATACACCGCTGTCTTTGAGAACAAGTATTATACACCACCATTGGAATCAAATAGCCTACGGTGTTTTTCTTTTATTTTCTAGTTATTAAAATGCAATTGTTGGTAGGCCTGGTATGTTTTATAAGACGTTTTCAAACATTATACTTAATTGTGTTTACTTCAAGTCAAGATAAAACGTTCTGTTAACACGGACAGAAAGAACTGCGATTTTAATCTTGATTTTCCGAACCTGTTAACAGGAGCCTGTTGTAAATTATTAGAGATCTTTGATTGTCTATTCAGTCACCTCCCATTCCAACCCCTTCTCTGTTTTCACCATTTAATGACCCACGGCTATTGCTAAGAAGTGGTTAACGGTAGTAATGGGGAATCTCTCGATGTTAGCCTTAAAGTAACGGGTTTTCTTGAGCAGCTGGCCAAAGAAAGCCGACTCCCTTTTAACAGTGGTAATTGCGTATCGGAAGCTAGTCCCCTTTAATCTTAAGCGGTAAGGAAAGCCGTGTATCTCTGCGGTGGTATTATTCCCTGGATGAGGGGCTAGCAGAGGTTGACAACATCTCGTGACTCCATGACTACAAAGAGTCTACCACGCCCCCTCCATCAACACAGAGTGCCCCAACTGTCACATCGGCCAATCAAATTGCGCCGCCATCGACCACAGGTCAGCCCAGCAGCGATGGTGGCAAACAGTTTTCATTGGACGATTACTGGGCAAAAAGTCTCGCTTATGTGTCACAACAAACTGTATAAGGACTATAAATATAAGAGATAGTAAATTTCATTAGTTACTTTAATTTTTCCCTCGAACCAGCGGTCACTAGTCCTCCATCAAACTCCAGCTATTACAGTGTTTTTATTTCTGCTGGCGATTATATAGTATAGTAACGTTCGCTTCATTTTTACATTTCATATATTCTCCTCATTTTGCAGAGGTAAATTTTGACAGGAAGTTTGTAAAATGGCTGATGACCAAAGATTAGTAGATGAACGAGTTGACAAGAGGAAATGTGAGGATTTCACGTCCTTATACAGTCTGGAACCGACTGTGACGGGCAGCGGACAAGTTTCTGGCAGAGGAATGGCAGATCCAAACGGTAAGTCCACTGAAAACATTCTGACCACCTTGTGCTCAAATACTCGGTGGAAAACTAGAAGACCAGAGCTTGTCAAGCTCTTATACGCCTTCAAATCCTGAAACTTGATTCTATTGCCAAATCATATTTTACCAAACTAATTGATCTAATTTTTCAACGCTGATATACTTTGGTCGATCGTCCGATTCAGTCTTGTTTCACTAATCAAATACCTATAATTTACTTTGCTACGACTAATTCTATTGCCGAAGCTTTGCCACGGTGACGCGCACAGTACACGATCGCATTGGACGTATTGCGCTTAAACGGAGGAGAAAATGATAAAAACATTTCACAGTGAAAGGCTCAGCCAAATGCAGTTATGCAACATGAAGTATCTTAGAAAATATCTCCTCTATAATGGCATTTCCGTGTAAAATTGTTACCTACGATGAAATCCATAAGAAAAATGGCGCATTTGCTTTGAATGGTGGTTCGATTGGCAGCCGCGGGAAAATCACATCAGTCAGTAATTAATGATATTAAATGTTCGCCTGTAAGAATTGAAGCCCAGCTAACGAAGCAAAGTCCGCGAGTTTCATCTCTTATAACGTTATGCCAACGCGTAGAAAAGCATTCAACGTTCGAGGCAATAGTTTATTTCTGAGATTTTCTGTGGTCTGAGAAATTTGTTTGTCCGACTGTTGCTTTTTACTTCGCTTGATTATTTATGGTCCAGTACACACCCTATATACTAGTATACGTCTAATTTTACGAAAGGCTATTTCTAGCTGGATGTTACTGATCAATTTTACTGTTTGAAGAATTTCACTTTAAAAAGTTATTTCGTCGCCAAGGATAAATTGGAAGCAGGAGTATATTTACAATGAATAACCTATCCATTAATCACTCCATGTAAGTATTCATCTCGTGAAATATTTAAGCCTGTGCATAACGGTATAAATCAAAACTTAGCCAAATGTGTTTTTTGTGTTGTTTATGTTCTTGTGGTGGGATAACTTTTATTCATTTTTTTGGACCATATATATTTTTTATTCAATTGTTTCTTTGTTCAAAGACTTTCTTCTCCGAACATTTTGGTCACGAATTAAAGAAACGATATATTAAAAAAATATCTGTATTAATTCAAAATTTATATAAATCCATATACATTTTATTGTTGGTACCGTTGGGCCTATTTATTCAGAGTAGAAATATAATGTCTGAAAAATCAGAGTCTTAATATATTAAATTATAATGAAATGTACTATTATTAAAATTACATCTTAGCTTTATATTTTTAAAAAAGTCTTAGATGTCCTGTACATTCTAGAAATAAGTAATTCCGTTTACTTGTTTAAGCCTACGGTCCAAGACACAAAGCCAAGAATTGGCGTCTGTGCTGTACGGGTGACAGAAGTCAAAAATATTTCGTTTCTTGCAATGGATGAAACAGTCGAGAAAGTTTCTTCTAATTCCATTATAAACATGAAAAATGTTGGGCAAAAATTCCTTTGCAATCAAAAGCATATCAATATTAAACACTTTGGGTGCGTGTGTCTAAATTAAGAGCTCTTTTATTGAAAACGTTAAAACACAGCATTGATGGCGCGAGCCGTGCGCGTGTCACTCAAGTGTTGTCGCGTGCGAATCTCAGCGGGCCATTATTTTTGGCGTGAATTTTAACAGGTCGTCTACAGAATATCTAAATTCAAATTCAGAGAACACGGCGGGTAGCCCAAGGATCGTCTAAAATACCATAACTGACATATGACAATATAGTTTTGACCAATATTACGTAAATCTACAGACTGCTTTTGGTCCCGAGGCTTGTTCGCACCATCTGTCGATATTGTCGGCAATCTATGAAGGGTTGGTCAACCAATTAGCGGAAACTCGCGCTCAATAACTCCGATTTCACGCCTTGTTTTATTGTTCCCAACTGTCCACAAATTTGTCGCCTCTTTAAGTGAAACAAAACTCCACAATACTGGAACAACAATAACAAGCCCGAAAACATGTAATGTTAAATTTAATTGAAATTTTATTTGTGAAGCGGAATATGATATTGATAGATATCACTTTTTTTAAAATCCAAAAATGTAATTTTGTTTCTTGTATCTTATATATTGATATATATTTAAAAAAAATGACTTTGCAAATACTGAATTTTGACACAACTATGATATATAAATGATTCCGTTGACTTGGCCTTATAAATGAAAATAAAAGAAATGAACTGCCTATACCAAAATCAGCTAGTCTATACCAACATTAAAAAAACTTATAATATGAAAAAACAGGTTTTTTAATTGGTTCATTCTGACAGAGTTATATAGTTCCTTTCGTTGTTATGTTTAAAATAGCTAATACGCTTAATCCTTGGTAATTTTTTTTTCAAATCTGAATTTTCTTATTCGCTTTGGACGAAAACGGACATTGGTGCCAAATGAATTTACACATGCATGCATCTGCACATTTTCTATTATATAAAATAAATCGTTGAGTTTGACGATCATATATAATGTTTATTTTATTAAAATGTTTTGTCTGACTGCTGTTTATTTTTATAATACTATTTCTGATTTTTTTAAAAATAATAAGACTGCGTTTCAAAAAAAAAAATTGTGCGATTTCTCTGGAAGTGTAAATTTACGTAAATAATTCCTTTTGTCGATTTTTAGCGGCAAATCTTATATTATCACAATAAAATCAAACATAATTTTGGTATGGTCCGTCGAAAATGTATATGGCAGAGGAAAACCCAAAATACAACATAACGTAACACGCTAAAGTATTATAATATATTTTAAGTCATGTACATACTATACAATCTGTTGTCTTTTTGAAATAATAGAAAAAGGAAATAGTTTATTTAATTTACAAAATACAGTTTTTTGTAGTAGCAAAAATGTATCATATACATGCTTCTATATCACTAAGGACATTCAAAGAGAATTATATACCGTTTACATTTTTTGATGTATATAGTATTTTTAAAAAGAATTATCTATGACACAGAAGACGAGAATTATTATTTTCGAAAGCATCACCCGTCGCAATATTATATTTCCAGCTAATAATTGCAACCGTATTTTAAAACAATAACGTTTCAACCTAGCAAGAATATCTCTTCCAAAAGCTATTCCTACATAGGAAAATAATGTAACATGTTATGCGGGATATATATAATATATAATTATCTAATTGAATATACAAGTATTATAATACTTTGGTAATATTTTATATTCTTTATAGAGAGATGGTAAATTCAACATTAGATGTGTAAAAATATTGGAAATATTTATCTTTTTTTTCTGTTAGAAACGAGCTGAACTAAATAAGGAAATAGTTTTAAAAAATACATATATGCCACATGGTTTCAGCATTTCCTCTCACTAAGCCTGGTAGTGTGTATATAGACTATATACACTGTAAACAAAATTCCTTAACTTTTTAATGAATATTCCTCCAATAAAGCACCAGCGGAATTTTCCATAACTTTTAAGGAATAGATGTCAAAGAATGTTTCCTTAATAACAATTTTTAGGAGTATTCCACAATATCTTAAGGAAATGTGACGTATTTTCAATGATATGAAACCACATAGGCCTGCATTCTTTCATATGGAATATTCCTTAAATCGTTTGATGAAATGAAATTTTTCGCGGAGGCAAGCAATATTCCACAACTGTTTTTTTTTGTTGGAATAATCCTTGCCTCAGTTATGCCATGGAATATTCCGCTGCTGCTTTACTGGAAGAATATTCCTTAAGAAAAATATTTTTTTACAGTGTATACTGCTCTATATAATACAATGATTAACAGGTTTGTCGTGTTTACATACATAACTATAGGAAACAGTAACTAAAACATTAGAATTATCACGGATTAGTTTAGCACATAATAGTTAAGAGAACTCCAAAGAATGATGAAACATTTATCATATACGTCCGCATATTTCGTTTTTTCAGGAGTACACTGAAGATGGTTTAAATAAACCGTAATATATACAGTCATCATTTTTTTCATCATTCTTTAGAGTTGACACTACTCTAGAACTAAAAATACAATTTAATTATTTTCCCATTTTCTTTTAGAAGGAGCTTTCAAAAAGATCAAGTCGGAGGGAGTGAACTCTACGTCTTCTATGGGTGGGAGTACGGGTGTGAACTCATCGAGTGGTCACACCCCGGGATCGTGTCCCACACCCGCCCGGAGACGCCATCGAACCACGTTCACCCAGGAACAGTTACAGGAACTTGAGTCTGCCTTCGCTAAAAGTCACTACCCAGATATTTACTGCCGTGAAGAACTCGCCCGAATCACCAAGCTAAACGAAGCTAGAATACAGGTACGCCGCTTTATCTATTATTTTTTAGGTTTTACAGGTGTATAGGTCACATGGGTCAAACAAACAAGACTGACAAAAATATCCAGTGTGAAACTGTATCGAACTGCCTCTTTTTTTACTTCTTTTATAGACATTTCGAAGTTGGGGAACCATAAGGCAAACGTTCAGACTTATTAATATACTGCGTACACTGTTTGTTTCAATATAAAGACTGATAAGATCTATATATTTATGCACTCGTTACATAACCGATACATGTGTGAAAAATAACCCTCTTTTCATATCAGAAAGAAATCCAAAAATTCGTTTTCCGGCATCAATTTGTTTACTGTTATAAAAAAAATATGCTTCTTGCTTTATAAATTATAATCATGAAACTTTTTGGACGACGCCGAAATTTTAGTGAATTGAAAAAAATACAAAAAAACAAACAAGCCTAATTCATATTGATGCAGTTAAATCTGTAATCATAAAAGGAGCATGAATATATTTACTTTATAGGAACTTAATCATAATCACGTGAGTCCGTGACAACACTTGGATATCTAGTGATATATTTTAATTTGAATTCGCGGAATATACTTTTTGTTCGGGGCGATTTTTAAAGACAAAGATTATACATCAGGAATATTCAAACTTCCAGAATTTC
>JAVFBY010224878.1:0-10831 GCA_034781015.1 Tonicella lineata | reverse complement strand
ATTTTTTGTTAGAGGCTGGCATCCATGCTGGATGAATGTATTAGACTATGCTCTGCAAGATAGGGCCGGATGCCAAGTTCAAATTTGCTTTTTTCGGCCACAGAGGTCAGTTTTGACCAGTAATATACAAACGGCTGCTTGAGTTCAGTAAAATTAAACAATGTGTGATAGTATTAGTTTTGCCATTGAATGCATCATAGAAATCCAGTCTAATTAAAATCACATCTACATTAGCTCCCCGGTATTTTATTGTCGCGATGTAGGTCTGATGACAAACCCCACCAACTGATGTCCATTGGTCGACCAATCAGAGGGCCGTCTACCGATCCAGGTGGATGAATAGGGGATTCCCCTGGGACTTGAAAGCGTCTATCTTTAACAGGCTTCCTGCTATCTAATTTGTCATTGGACAATTGGACAATTCAAACGGTGACCTTTCTTGAACCCCCACACTAGTTTACGTCAATGAACGCTGTTTGCTATATTATGTTGTCGGATTTACATTGGGACTATACAATACCGGGGAGCTAATATAGATATGATTTTAATCAGATTGCATAGAAATCAGATATAATTATTTAAATATACATCAACAATGTTTTCCTAATCTAATGGATGAGTGTTTGGGTATAACACATATTTATTGGTCACATTTTGAATTTACAATTTGCATGAACACCTTTTTATAATCAGGCTAGTTTTAGTTTCACTTTTATTTTCTGTAGAAATAGAAAATCATATAATAACTGTAAAATGTAATTTATTAAAGATATATTATAATTCTTCTTCGATAAACTTTTTTCATTTCTAAAAATGACTGCTATTCATTGTATTTGAACAGGACTCTATAAAATAGACTTCTTATTTGATATATATACCCACTCAAATGCCACATAACTTGTTACATAATAACATGAATTATTACAAGTGCCTTAGCCTATTTTCTGTAGTTAAATGCCCTCTGACAGCTAATGCTAATACTATATATACCTGTTTTAAAAGTGTAGTCTCTGTGTGGACAACTTCAAGATCTACTCGTACATGCATTTCCTGTTCGAAGCATTGCACTCTGATTTAATCTATGGTCTGAAAGTAAAAAGTAAAGACAAATGAATGTTTTATTTTGTCAATTTATACTTATAGATATATACGCTCAAGCTTAACATTTTTTTATTAATTAACCTGAAAATATGATTGAATGATAATTAAATACTACTTCATATATATTATAATTATTATAAATTTGAACACATTTCTTGGGAAATCCATCAGATCTAAAACTTGTATTAAATATATTATTTTTGTATTAAGTATCTTGATATTTTAAAAACATATGTCTATCTTTCAAAGATACCAGGCTTGCACCTACTATCAAAGCAAACACAATGTTGTTCCACTCAGCCTCTCTACTGTTAAGAAAATGTGTTCAAAACATTATTAAATTTAATCTGAATTTGTAAATATCAATTCATAGTTTATTCTTTATTCTTACACAGTATGCTGTATTACTTTTGTTTATTTTAGTTGTTTTATTGTTACTAACTTACTATTTATTTTATTTAAAAAAAATATATATTTCGTTTTATTTATTTTCTTATTTATTTATAATATTAATAATTTTGTGTCAATTAATTAATATATTGTTTGCTATTTTATATTTATTTCATTCTTGTTTTGACCCTTGGTTTACTTAAACTATTAAGCCTAGACATTCTAATATACAGTAGAACTAAGCTATGGAGAATGTTAAATTGACTGAAGAAAAAAATTGACAGGCTGGTATTGCCGATTTTACCTGTGTGAAATATAAACAAATGTTAGATTTAAAATTTTTATTTTTTGGTCCTTTTTTATTTTGTTTAGGATAAAAGCACACAATTTCGTTACCTAAAATATATTAGGCAACGTTTCCCATCGTTATAATTTGTTGCCAAAGCCTTGTACGCGGGCAAAGACATATGTATCGTCTTACCCAGTTATGGTAGACTGCAACAACAACAGCACATACTATAACTGCCTGTTGTAAGAGTTGTTGACCCTGTCTTTATTTTGAGGTGAACCCCTCAAAATAAAAACTTCTACTTTGATTTTAAAGAAAAATAGGAAATCAAAACTTTCAGTTTATGGGAAAAATACAGAAACTCGCCTATTTTCCTTTTATAAATAGTTTTAGCCCATTTAGCGGTTAGTGGGGCTTTAACAATAGCCGCTTTAGTAATAGTGTTTAATTTTTTGTATTTTCAAAAAACAAATCTCACTGGTACAGGGATTTTGATTAATTAAATACTGCGATGTTCTACATAAAATCATAAAAACAACATTTTAGTCTGCACATCTTAAGTGGGGAAAAAATTAAATATATATAAGATAGTCCTATTACACAGCAAAGTGTAAATACCATAAATATTGCCCGAGTTAAAGGTGAAAGTGATAACTCACAAGATGTGAAGTGACTCATTGTACCACCATTCATAAGAGATTATGATGGTATTCACACTTCACTGTGTAATATTCTTTTTATTGCTTATATTGTTGATCAATTCAAAAATCACACTTTTTCTACGACAATTTCAAACCAGACAGTTCGGACTAGCAAAACGTTGTTCTAAATGTGACGTCGAACAGAAGTTACAGAACAAAGTTATTTAAACCATGATGTCACATATGTGTATATAGCAAAAGTGTTATTACGCAACACTTTTATGTCTGAAGAAAACCCATCTTTCACTGGTATATAAATAATAAATAATTCTGTTCTATTTATACCTTTGTTAACAAAGAGGTATCCTGCATCCCTATCAACCCTTGGCAGACAGCGCATGTATTCTAAACATACACATTTCATGGCTGCAATTATCAGCCCGTTCAACCGGTGCGTTGATTATTTATCATAGGTATGATAAATAATCAATGTACCGATTTGATTCATAGCGACCAATAAAAGGCACAGATGAACTAGGTGCAGGCTATACAAGCTGTCTGTCAAGGGTTGATATGTATAGTAGCTCGGAATAAATTGATTGATTGGGGTTTAACGCCGTACTCAGGGGTATTTCACCTATAGCCCTTTCCTAAAAGGTGAGTTGTCTGCCTTTGATTTGTAGCTCTTTTGTACAAGAAGGTGTTGTCATTTCACTTCCGGTAAGTATAGTGTAAAAAAACGCGCGATCTGTCATGTCGACGAAAACTAAGCCTTGTTATTGTTTCATATGTTCAAAATTTTTGGGGAAAGTTGTGGATGGGAGTCCAGTGACGATGCATCGCTTTCCACAAGATGGTAGAAGGAGGAAAATGTGGATACAGAGATGTAGACTTGTTCGCCGAGATTTCAAGTTCACAAGTTTTGGGTCCACAAGACTGTGTGGAAAGCACTTTGTAGAAGGCAGAGGACCACAGAAATACCATAATCTGCAATCAATTTTCCCAAATAAAATTTTCAAAACTTCGGTAAGTTATTCTGTTAATAACTTCCGTCAAATCTACAGATTGTTTTGCAAACGCCTGATTTTTTAAAAATGAAATAAAAACTAGCAGATAGGCCTAGACCAATTAGTATTAGTATTAGGCTACCATTATCTATTGACTGACAATGGCTGATATATGCGTTGACCGAACAGCTAGCAATAAGACATTAAGTTGCTACTGCTAGATTAGAATATTTGGACAAAGATACTGTCAAACTAGAAAATATAACACATAGTTATGAAATAAAGTCAATCATTGTAATTTGTTCTTCAAATTTGTATGTTATTTGGGGAGGTAAGTGTAGACAGAGTGAGACTGTCATATTATTTCGCTGTAGCATTTGCCTCCTTTTCAGTTACTTGTGTATGGAATTAATGAACAGTATTTCTGTTTTATTACCATTGTGATTTTATTTACAATACTAAATTGGGCAATATCGTGAATTAGCGCCCAGCCGCCATGCTCTAGCATGTAAAATCATATGGTGCGACGTCACATTTTCAAAATGGAAGCCTTGGGTGGGTGCAGTTGCTAATTCACAATATTGCCCTAAATTGTTATAACAGCCTGTCTTAGTTACTCTATAAATACTGATACAGTCAATTTAGACATGGCCTATATCGATGCCTTGCTGATTTGCCACACCAGAAGCCTTATGAACGTTAACTTGAATGTAGGCCTACATGCTATTTCTACATTGAGAACCGAACCAATATTTGTATGTGTCCCAAATTACATATTTTTTTTATAACAGGCACTTGGACTAGTTTCATACATTTAAATTCGGGAGCGTGTTATGACTTGCAGGCATTTTGGCTAGTTGGCATTTTGATGGACATTCGTTTCAGTACCAGGCATGTGATATCAAATCAATACAGCTTTATGCACGATATAAACCAGCTTTCAAAGGTTGTAACTGTGTAACATCAATTTACTGGTGCTGTTTACTATTGTATTACTTACTAAGCTTCGTCTAGAGTGATTTCACACAACAGCTTTTAATTTGATAGTTACGTTATAAACTAAGTTATACAAATATAAGTTAAAGTTGTTGAACCATAAAAATAAGCTGTGAACTTAAGTCTTTAAATGATTTGATTGACCACCCGTCCCAGACTCCCAGTATTTGGTCAATTGAGCCGTCGAATAAAAAACAAGTGTATTAAAATATTTACAGTCCAACTCATTATAAAAGTACACCTCTTTTATGAAAAAAATGGACAAAACTATATTTAGCAATATTTTTGTTTTCTGTTATGATTATACAGTATCATGGCAAAGATGACAAGGAGAACCAAGCAGAAGAACAGGAAAGTTTGACCTCGCATGAGCTTCCGTCGATGGATCTTTCTTACACAAATGGCTCCTTGACAGTCAACAGTGGCAGCCATATGGAATCCTCTCTTCTCATGCATAGCAGCTACTGTGATTTTTCTATCAGAATTACCCCCTGCTTTAAATAAAGAAACCCAAACGCCTATTTTGGAAAATACAGGGGTGGATTCATACACACAAACTGATACAAGTGTGGAAACATTCAGTTCTCAGACGGATCCACTAAGAACATCAAGAGCAGATTTTTCCTCGCATTGTGCATTGCCAACTTTTTGTTATGAAGATATAAAGGCTAGTCATGAAAAAGTGCTGTTCTATACTGGAATTCCAGATGCATACACTTTTGATGCACTGTATAATGAATTAAAGGTCAACGCAGAGTTCAAAACACAAAGATTGTCTTCAGAAATGTAAACTAATACCGTCGCAAGTGGTCGTCCTAGAAAATTAAGATTAATTGATGAATTCCTACTTGTGCTTATGCGCCTCAGACTTGGACTTTTACTTCAAGATTTAGCGGACAGGTTCAGGATTTCCACTTCAACTTGTGGACTCATTTTTAACAAATGGATAGACTTTTTGGAATCTGAATTAGATTTTCTTATTGAATGGCCATCAAGAGAACAAATCAATGAATTCATGCCTATCAGTTTCAAACGAAAATACCCTTCGTGTAGAGTGATCATTGACTGTACAGAAATATACACTGAAACTCCTCGTTCATTGACTCTGAAATCTGCAATGTATAGTGACTATAAATCACATATGACCTTTAAGTCCCTTGTAGGCTTTAGCCCAGCTGGTGTAGTGACATTTGTGTCAGATTTGTACACAGGAAGTACAAGTGACAAACAGATGACCCAAAAATGTGATATTGTGGATTTATGTGAGGAGGGGGATTCAATTATGGTAGACAAAGGATTTTTGATATCTGACTTGACAACTCCCAAAGGTGTTCACTTAATTACACCACCATTTAAAACCAAAGCAAAACGTTTCAGCAAAAGAGAAGTTGAAAAAACAAAAACTATAGCAAATCTAAGAATACACGTAGAACGGCAGATGGAAAGAATTAAGAACTTCAGAGTACTTCAGGGTGTTATGCCTATTTCTATCGCTTCTAGGGCTTCAGCAATTTGGAAAATATGCACAAGATTAACAAACCTTTAACCTCCTTTGGTATATAGAGACTAGCTTCAGGAAGCCATTGTTTTGTGGTCACTCATGTTTTTCATCCTTTCTTTTATTGTGATCTCAAGAGTGTTTCCTTCCACTCATTTGATTGGCATACGATCATAGGTAAAATGCCCCCTAGTACTATATTGAACACCAAACAATCAAGTTGAATCAACAGCTGTTCTATATGATATCAACAATGTTTTGTTAACAATCATCCATATCTGTCCAAGATTAAGGAAACTGAGGTGTGCTGCTTATGAGTTTGAAATGTTACATTTAATCGAGACTGACTGTTGTGAGGTTAATATAAACATCTTTGTGCATGTCTGATTGTCAGGCTTGCACTCTTTAAATGTAGTAAACAAAACCAACTATATTTGTGAAACTTCAAGTCGCAACTGGGACCAAGCATGCCAAGGGGTGAAATACAGTATTTAATTTAAGCTTTTGCTTGTCAATATTACACTCTTAGTTCCTGTAGGTGGTTCGGCGGGAGCTTCCTGAAGCCCTGGTGCCCTCTGAATTAAGGGGCATCAGGAAGTAGAGGGTTTTTTTGTGGTGTCATTTTTTCTCCTGTTTATGTCTCGTCTTTCATGTTGCCACTCAAACTTGCCAGTAAAATGAACGGTGGTTTCCTCCACCCATTGGGCTGGCACGCTGTCATATAGGTTAAATACCTCTGAGTACGGCGTTTACCCCCAATCACTATCACTCTTGTTCCTGAATCAGACCTAGTATCAGGATTTTTTCCCTTTAATTTCTTGCTTGATTTTCTCTAAATGCATTGAATCTAAATTTCCATATAGTCTTAGGTTAAAACAAAACAAAGCATGAACATTTTTAGTTTAAGACAAGTATCTTTTATTATCCACCTGCCTTGCTTTCAGTTTGCACTGTGGAAAAAAATACCATTTCAACTGCCATTGGGACTAGTGTCATCATATGTTAAACAAATCATTCATGAGATTAAAAACATAAATATTATATAACAATTTGATTTACTAAAGAAGAGTCAAAAACACAATTTTTACACAAACTAAAACGACCATTTTCCTGTTCTAAATAATAAAGAAGTTGTTTTATGTAGAAAGTGTATGCCTTGTTAACTAAGAAGTTCCTCCTTCATTAAGAATGGTTCAAAACTTTTGAAAACAGGGGAGAGTATTAAAATACCAATACCATCATGGCATTTTGATATTTGACCCTTTGATTTATTGGAGTTGGTTTCTATTCATGATATGTTTTTCAGTTTTTGTAAAAATGAACACAGCCACACGAAAAAAACTTTTATTGGATTTACTGAACAGTCAGTAAAACTAAAAAATGCAAGTTAAAAAAATTTAACAAGATAGACATGATGTAGATAACCAATGGGTAATGGTTTAAGAAACAAGGGGTCATTTCAAATATGCCAATGTTAAGACATAACTTGCACCTAAGTCGTACTGTTCCTTAAATGTCAATCAAAAGATTAAACTAGGGATGTTACATTTTATTTAAAGGGGGACATAACAAGACAAACAAATCAAGAGTCAACAATCAGTTGGAGTAACTAAGCTAAGTTAGTAACTAGGTAGAAAGTGACTGTACATAGTCAGTATGGTAGTTATGAAACAGGGTGTTCTCACTGATGCGTGTGTGTGGACTGTGGATATCTTTCATAAGCAAATTTGTTAAGTATTGCGTGTTACCAAACTGGCTCTAAGCCTATTAAATGCAATAAATAATGAAAGCTATCCACAAACTCAGATCACCATTTGTCATAACTGCTGTTAAGTCAGCCGATCAGTGTCTACTCTTGTTCGCTTTTGTTTTGTTCTCTTCCCATTTAATTCACATTTAATTTTAGTTTTAAAAAACCCAACACATATGGTAAGGTTAGGGGGATTCGTAAATGTTGGCATCCAAGGGGGATAATTTGACAGGCATGAACTGAAACCTGTTTCACAATGTGGATTGCATTATTTTCAAATTCAGGTTTTTCTCAATTTTGCTGTAACATGTTCACTCCTTCCTGAGCTAACTTCACTGATCTTTTGCTATGAAGTACTTTGTGTCCTATGCATTCGAAACTGTTATAAGGTTTTATTTGAACAGGCTTTATTTCATGACGAAACACCTATCTGATTGAAATCATATCAATATTAGCTCCCCGGAATTGTATTGTCACAATGTAGATCTGAGGACATCATATAGCAAACGGTTTTCAATGACGTCAACTAGTGTGGGGTTCAAGAAAGATCACCGTTTAAATGAAAAACCCGATATCAGGAAGCTGTGAGAAACATAGATGCTTGTAAGCTAGGGCAGTGCCAGGGAAATCCCCGACTAACATACCATGACTTGATAAGCGGCCCTCTTATTGGTCGACCAATCGACACCGTTTGGTAGGGTATGTCCTCAGATCTACGTCGCGACAAAATGCCGGGGAGCTAATATAGATATGATTTTAATCATATTGCATGCAATCAGTAACATATTTGTACAACGAGTTCTAACACAAAACTAGTTGATATCACTGCAGACACGATACGTACAGAAGAAGCCCCAGGGGTGTTTAAGGTGCATAATTTGGCAAGCGAATTCCTAGCTAACTAACTACAGAATCCCCATTGGGTATTGTGCATGGGCTTAACATGCCACAGGAGTCGGAGAGCTTTCGGCGAGAAGGGATTGGGTGCTATTCAGACATAAAACTTGGCAGGTTAGTAGAGTGTACATACATTTTTATCTGAATTATAATAACTTGTAAAATATAAGGACAGTTCATTTGCTGCCAATTGGTTTTTATTGATTGTTTTATTTGGCCCCTCTGAGTGTTTGCATATTGGCATTGAACACGACTTGTTTTCATGGCCAACAGCTAAAAAGTCAATCGACAGGCTATAGAGATTGTTTGCTTATTTTACTGTCTGGTCTTGTTTGAAGGTATATCATTATATTTAATAATTTAGTTCATACACTTTTTCTCTCGGTGCATTCAGCAAATTACTACATAAATAGTAGAAGAATGTTATGGTTGTTCTTAACCTACAGACTTGAGTATCACTTTCTGCCATTCCAGGTATTGTATTGTCTTCCTTAGTGTTTCCACAGCTGAGTTAGGTTGAGGTCAGTTTACGGATTGTTTACAAGTTCCTCGGATTGTGTTATACAAAAACCCGTGTTCTGTAGAGTTATTCACATAGATCAATCGACGTGATACACGTATCTTGTATCACAGTTGCCTTATATCTTGTATCACATATGTTTGTTATCAATTATCACAAGATTACCTGGGATAGATTTGAGACAAACCTTACTGCATTTCCTCAATCACTGTTCTTCTAGATGGAACTAAATAAACAGTGGACTTAATCATACGTACGCGACTATTACTATCTTACATTTAGACCTGTATAGGCCTACATTTATTTTTTTTTGCCCACTTAAACATAACTAGAATTGTGGTTAATTTAAATTACTAAACAAATTAAGGGAGTATTTACAACTGGGTTTCATCAATTGCACTTCTAATCAGACACCTGAATGCAGCTACTTAACCGTTCTTATAACCTTTGACTTTCCCAAAACACAATTAATGCCAACTTACCCCGTTTGGACCCACGTTGAGCAAGTCGATAGCAATTTAAATACAGACACATTCTTAACTATGACATACCGGTACCTTATTTCTTCTATTATTTGCATTCCACATTTTACAGTAGCCTGAGTATTTTTTTAAATTGTGTAATTGTAATGGTGCCAATATAAGCTTATGGTACTCTTAATAAATGTCATTTGTGGTTTGGAAAATTTGTTTGAAAACATTAATTGTTTCTCATTACCCAGACCTAGAATTATCTGTACTGACATTATCCAATACCAGATTTATCTGTGCTGACATTACCCAAATAATTTAAACTAGAATTATCTTTACTGACATTACCCAAATTTGAATTTATCTATACTAACATTATACAATCATATAATTATTCGTACTGATATTATCCAGTCCCAAAATTATCTGTACTGAACTACTGATATTATCCACTCAAGGAATCATTTATACTGACATTATCCAATCCTGGAATTATCTGCATTAACGTGATCCAATCATATGTAATCTCTCCTGGCATTATCTAATCGTGAAATTATACGGTAGCAGTACTGACATGATCCATGAATCTCACAACTATCTATACTGACATTATCTAATCTTATAATTATCTATAATGACATTATCCAATCCTAGAATTATCTATACTGGCATTATCCAATCCTAGAATTATATGTCCTGTTGTTATCCAATCTAGAATTATCTTTACTGGGATTATCCAACCCTAGAACAATCTGTACTACATTGTCCAATCCTAGAATTGTATCTGTACTGACATTATCCAATCCAAGAATTATCTATACTGGCATTATCCAATCCTTGAATTATATGTTCTGGTATTATCTAATCTAGAATTGTGTATACTGACATTATCCAATCCTAGAATTAAATGTCCTGGTATCATCCAATGTAGAATTATCTATACTGGCATTATCTGATCCTAGAATTATTTGTCCTGCTATTATTTAATCTAGAATTATCTATACTGGCCTTATCCAATCCTAGAATTATATGTCCTGGTATTATCCAATCTTAGAATTATATGTCCTGGTATTACCCAATGTTGAATTATCTGTACTGACAGTCACATTATCCAATCTAACAATTTTCTGTACTGGCATTATCCAATCAGACATATAAGGTAGCGATTACCACTGTATCGATAAAAAAAAAATAGAAACATTTTTAACTGCACATTGTTGAATGTTATGTTTGTTTTTATTCAATACTGATGTTGTATTTTGAGTTCAACTG